>VSMD01000385.1:0-197652 GCA_008750895.1 Mirza zaza
TGCCCTCCTGCCCTCCTGCTCACCTGCCCTCCTGCCCTCCTGCTCTCCTGCCCTCCTGTCCTCCTGCCCTCCTGTCCTCCTGCCCTCCTGCCCTCCTGCCCACCTGCCCTCCTGTCCTCCTGTCCTCCTGCCCTCCTGCCCTCCTGCCCACCTGCCCTCCTGCTCTGCCTGCCGCCCGTGCGGCTTCTGCTTCTCCCTCAGCACAGTGGCAGGCACCGCAGCGTCTCTCTGTGGTCACTCTCTCTGAGGTGTGGTATGGTTGCGTCCCTGTGCTGGAGCTCCCACGTCCCCAGTGAGGCCTTGTGGGGAACCTTTCGCTCACTTAACTCCACGCCGTCCCACTCTCTGCGCTCAGCCACACCCACGTCTCTGTCTTTCACTGCCGCCCTGGCTCCTCCGCTCCTCTTGTTCATGGTTCATCGGCTCGCTCCTCTCGCTCCTCTGTCACCTTCTCGTAAAGCATGACCTAAGCGTGTTCGGTGAGTGGGCAGTTAATTACAGGCCCTTTCTTGTAAGGCTCTGTCTGCCCATCTCCCTTCCTCCCTTCCTCAGAGCCCAAGCCCCCGCCTCACAGGGTTTCAGACACGCTGTCCTAAGGTAGAGCTGCGTCTTGGTCATTAGAAGGCAGGTTCCTCCAATGGCAGGGCCTCGCCCAGCGTCCCCCACAGTGTGGACACCAAAGACACGTGGGAGGAACTTGCGAAGGACTTACTCAGTAAAGGGGGACATCAGTTCATCTGTCTTCAGCTCTCTCTTATCTAGGCGGATGGAATCTCACGTTCTAGGAAGGCTGCAGTCACTTCTTACTTATTTATGGGCTGATAATCCGGTGAGTGGATTATCAAGAGAGGTGGCTATCCTTGTTTCCCTTTCTCTGCCTCCTCCTTCTCCTCCTTCCATGTCCCCTCCCTCCACCCCTTCCTTCCTCTGGGCCACCCCCCTTTCAGGCCTGCTACGTGCTCCTTTCCAGCGAGGAGCCAGGGAAATAGGAGAAGGCATAACATGAACCCATCTGTGCTGCTTGAAGATAGCAGCTCTGGGAAACAGCTTGGTGGAAGAGAAGTCTGAAGTCCACACAGATGTCAAAACCTTCTTGGTGGCAATAGTTTCTGCTGTCCCCATGGATGAGTGAGACTTGGTGATAGTCACCATGCCACTACTTTCCGGTTTCTCTGCACCCTTGTCTTTGAAATAAAAGCCCTTCACATCTGCCACCTAGATCTTTAGGTGACTGCTGTAGGGCAGAGTGAGCAGTGTCTCCCCTTCCTCTGCTCCCAGGGCGTCAGGTGAGACTTGGCTGCAAATCCAACTCTGCCTTTATCTCCCTAGCAGTGCAGCCTTGGGCATGACGTCATATCCTCTCTCTGGGCTTCATTTCTTCTTTGACATTACAGGGAATTAGAACTAGAGGATGAGTTTGTCCCTGCAGTGATGCACCCACTGGTCTGTGGGCGAAACCGATTGTGCAATGTGTCACAAGTATTAATGATTTACTGCTACCAATGTTTTAGAAACATAAGATAAAACAGAGTCAGTGTCTCCCTCACTTTCTCGGATTCCTAGATCTTCCTTTGAGTGAGAAAGCAGGGAAGTTTCAGCTTGCACAAATGGAAGTGGGCGGTGCACGTCATCATTTTTCATTAAGTGTCTTAACAAGAATAAAGAGTTTCAGACTAGGGGACCAGGTGCAGGGTCCTTTCCCGTGCTGACCTCCTGGGTATACATACCAGCTGACCAAGAGGCCCAGGGGTGACGTGAGTTGCCTAAAGTTGCCCCAGTGGCTCATTAGTGAATTGGGGCTAGAGCCCCTTTCCAGATCATTCCACCAGAGAATTTCATCGGAGCCTATAGGAGTTGGGCTTTAGTGGAGGGATGGAGTGGAGTGAGGTTTCCTTCTTCCTTCCCAACTGACTAGGCCTCCCCAATTCCAGAGGGCCCTTATCTTGGACTTTGAACAAAAAAGAGAGCAGTGAAACCAAAGCTGCCCACCGCCTCTGGTGTGCCTGACACGGTGATCCCGGCCCTGCTCTCAGCTGTCAGCTTCCTTCCCGAGAGCCCGGGACCACCCATGCAGACAGGAAGTGCACTGGGCCCACTCCGGGGCTGTCAGTTGCAGTGGCAGGGTGGCCATCAGTCAGGGAGGCAGCAGGGAGAGGTGTATTCTGTTCACACTGTTCTAAGTGGAGCTGGAGCCAGCAGGCCTGGGGGCCGGCTGCGAGGTGAAGGGGCAGCTGGGAGCTAGGGAGGCTGGAGTCAGCGAGCAGGGCGGGTGGCAGCCACCTCTGGGCAGGGGTAGCGTGGGGATGGGCTGGCTCCAGACAAAGAGAAACCTGAGAGTGGGGATTAAGCTGCACAAACCTGCAAGGGGGGCAGGGAGTGTTCGAGGGAATCTCCAATATCAAACCCTTTTCCTGGAGAGCTTACTAAGATGGACTTCAAGGCCAGTCTCCCGCTCCCCCACCTCTGAGGGGAGGAAAGAATGCTGGCCCAGGAGCCGCCGTGACATTAATCATCACTGTCCCGGACCCCAAAACGGGGCTTAAAAGCGCCTCTGCCACAGGCTCCTCACAGCCCAGTCATGGGGTTTTCTGCAGGGCCCGAGGAGAGGAAATTCTTCAGCTGCGTTAAGAGCTGCAAGCTTAAGTGCTCTGGACACTTGCAGAGTTTGACTTTTCCTGCAGAGCAGGGCTGGGCAGAAATGTGTAGCCCAAATTTAATCCTATAAGAGGAGTTTAGGGACAAGTTCCAAAAGAATCTTTTGATAACACTTTAACCACCATTTTATTGAGTTAAATAAATGATGTGATTGTCAGTTTTTCCCACCTGAAGACCAATGGCCTAGGTTCATGATGTTCACTAAATCGTGATGGAAGCTTCTAGAGGGTAAGAGATTCGTGTCTTATTCACAGCACCTAAGCACAGGGTGTGGTGTACAGTAGTTGCTCAACATTCAGTTGCTGAAGAAGGAAGAAGAATGAACGAGGTGATCCTATAGTGAGGACCTTGAAGACAAAGTGACAGTTGGACTCTGCAGAAGTCGCCTTTCTTCAGAGCTCTCAGACTCCTTGCTGTATGGGTTTAGTTGGGACAGCCCGTCCCATCCCTGGAGGTGTGAAGACTCCTTACTCTGAAGTGCTTGCCATTAGGGGATGCTATCCCTTTAAGAGCAGGTCTCCTAGGGCAATATAAACTGAAGAACTTATAAAATTATCCAGGTAGTTCAGATAAAATACCCATGTATTAGACAGCTAACTGCTGCCATAGTAATTACTGTCCCAAAGCCTTGGTGACTTAGAGCTGAGATAGAGGATCAAGAACAATGGAGATTGCTGTCTCCAGAGATTACTGCATACCCCACCCTGTCAATGATCAGGTGACAATGGCCACTTATTAAAGAAAAAATAGAATGGACTGAGGCTTTAGGTGGAGGGAGGACTTCGGTGACATCCAAGATTCCTTTAAACGCTGATATTCTTGGTTCATGGAAGGTAAGGACCACACTGTGTAGTTTTTAAATTTATAACAGAGGCTGGATGTAAATTATGAGATATTCTAGAATATCTGCAAAACCATCAGCACTGAAGCCCACATATTCTGCCACAGAGAACTCCAAGTCTGTGCGCTACAAGCCAATGGCTCAAAGAACCAGGAAATTCCTTTCCCTGAGCCATCCTGTTTATACAAACTGAGTCATTCCAATGGATAATCAGCCTCCTGCCATCTTCTCCAAATGGCATGTCAACACAGTTGAGGTAGCATCCAGGCAGGGTCCTGTTCCAGCATTTCTGGGAAATAGGGTGACTCCCAGGTCATTGCCCTCCTTTTGCTTCTGAGGTACACATTGTTGGCATTGCCTGCACTAGGGGTCCCTCCTCCCGTGCAGCTTTAAGAGCAAAAGAAGAGTCTATCTGGATACCGCACCTGCCTGTGTAGTGCAGAAGGCTTCTGCCATGTGAAAGGTGCCTAGGAAGGAGAGAAGGGAAGGAGGGAGAAGCAGGGAGGGAAGGCAGTATTTTAGTCTAAACCTACAAAGAACTGTACTGCTTTCCCATTTCTCTTCTTGCTCTAACAACCAGGAAGCTCAGAGTGAACTTTGCTGTTCAAACCTAGTGACTTATGGGTCCCCAGACTTTGCATATTTGTTTTGCTCTCTTTTCTGTGCCCTTATTTCCTTTTTTTAAAATCCCATAAACCCAACCGTATTTTCGTTTTGTTTCATTTCGACTTTTGCACAGCTATTTGGGAAGAAGTAGCAGAAAAGAAAAAAAGCAAACAGAGGTCCTCAGTACTCCTTTGTTGCTTGGGAACTTCCTTCCAAGCACTGGCCCTCTGATGCATGCCCTGATCAGCACAGGGCAGCGGTGGATGGGAGGGTGGAGGGTGTGAGGGAGGATGAGCGAATCACTGTCCCTCACACTCGCGTCTGGCAGGTGGATAAAGCAAACAGTCGTGAGAAGGCCAGACCATTCATTTGTCCTTCCAGTAAACATTTACTGGAAATTCACCAGTCTGTTCTCTAGAAAGTGACTTGGGAGGTCTCCCCAACTCAGTTCTCCCTGCTTTTGATGTGGGGCTAGGCAAAAGGGGGTCACTGAGTTTCCTTTAAGCACAAAGGAATGAAGAAAAGTCAGAACCAAATGTGCCTCGTGGATCTGTCCCAGTGTTGCATTGCTTTGCACGCTGTAAGCTCCTAATACTTATGCTGTTACTTTAAGCCTGTCCCTTCCTGTTATGACTTCTCCAGGTTTCTGAATCAAGCCCGATCCATTGTGTAAACCCCACATGACTCCATGCAGATTGAAAGGGAATTCCACTTATTGTCTTTATTTCCTAAGTTGTTTGTGAATTTCCATCAGTGGATTTGCAGGAAGCATCTTAACTACCAACCATCCAGCAAACCTTTGTATCCCTCCTTTACTTATTCTTCAAGTAGAGTGATCACAATTCTCTGAAGCCCCCAGGGCCTGCTGATGAGAGGGAGTTACTCCCGAGAATGCTGCCCTTCTTGCTGTAACTCCAGGTTTGCCTACACGTCCATCTTCCCCACTGCAGACTCTGAGCCCTTGGAAGGATGCCACAGTAATCTACTCATCTTTGTTTTGTAGCAATGACCATGGTGCCCAGTATATAGAATGTGCTCAGTAAATGCTTGTTGAATGAATGAATGAGTGGGCAGATGGTGAATGATGGACATTGAGAATTCTCATGTATTTCTGTCAAGCCTTCCACTATTTTCCTAAACAACAGAGGCCCATATTGAGGATCTAACTCGTGGTTTCTCTCCTCACTGTCTCTTCCTATTTATGTGGTTGATCAACACTTGCAATTCTTTTTACACCAGATGCTGTCAGTGTAGAACACAGTTGGCTTCCCTTACCCTTAGGAGAAAGGGATCATTGGGTACAGCTTTGAAATATGGGCTGATGAAATAAACAGTGATGACCTTTCCCTGCTGTGCTTTTGTATAAGTGTTTATTTTAATGGGCTTTTTCTAGCTGAATCTTTCAGTAACTGCCTCCTGAATGAGAAGACAAACTCATATCAGTGTGTCCCTCAATTAGAACATTGCTTTGCTCATTAGTAGATCACAAAAAAAGAGGATTATTATCATCATCATCATTATTATTATTTTAAAGACAGGGTCTCACTATGTTGTCTGGGCTGACAAGCAGTGCAGTGGCTACCCACAGGCACGATCCTAGCACACTACAGCATCCAACTCCTGGGCTCAAGTGGTCCTCCTGCCTCAGCCTCCTGAGTAGCTGGAACTATAGGCTCATACCACCATGCCCAGCAAAAGGGAATTCTTAAGCCCTCAGTTTTCAATCCCTTTAAGCAGACTGTGTTGCTTTTATTAAACAATAGAAAAATTTTAAAAATTATACTTATTTTCATTAGATTAGACTCTCCTCACTGACTGCTTTTACTCCAACTTTCTTCAAAGTCTTCTGTGGAGGTTACGGCAATTACGGCAGGAAATGTTAATACTTCATCTCCCTCTCTTCTCACTGTCATCAAGTACGATGCTTTTAGCTCGCACATTTCTGGTTTTTGCCGTTTGTGTATGTGCTTCACAGCTGGTGAAAATATGGGCATCTGCAATGCGACAGGCATCACAAAAGATGGTGAGGACTCAGAAGAGAGGCCGGTGTGGTCCCTGGTCTCAAAGGGCCCCCATCTGGGACAGGTCAGATGAACAGAGGGGCCTGTGCAAGTCATTATGGGAGCAGGGAGTGGAGCCCATGGCACCTAATTCCACCTGGGCGAGCTGGAGGGAAGTAAGGGTGGAGGAGTCTTCACAGAGAAGGTTGAGTTGAGCCTGAAAGATGAACAGAGCTGCACTCAGCAGGCCGGAAGAGAAGGAAAATCAGAGACTGTAGTGGTGTGTACCATGGCTCAGACATGTGGAAAACATGGTGAGTTTGGGGAAGTCTAAATGGTTTTGGAATGGTTGGAAAGCAGGCACAGTTGACTTCCAACATACCAGCTAAATATTTGCCTGGAGAACAGAACATGGGCAGGGAGGAAGTGAGTTTGGAAAATATAAGTTAAAGTAAGATCACAAAGAGCCTCGAATGCCAGGTCAAAGGTCTGAACTTTTTCATGTAAAGGTGGATATTTTCACTGAAGAATTTTAAATAAATGCATGAAAAATCAGAATTGTGTTTCATTGAGATCTTTTCCATCAAGCCTGGCCAGTCTATTCTACTCTACCTATTATACTGTCTGTCTTCTCTGAGCAGATTGTCCTGAAATGTCCTTGCAGGATGTTGTCTTGTTTACTTTAACCCACTTCTCCTTGTTATTTTAACCTAAGCCCGGGAAATTGCCCGTGATTTAATTGTCTCCAGCAACAGGCAACACGGGGCTGGTGGTTATTCTAAAGATCCCTGGCTGCTGGCAGTGCGAGAAGAGGAAAAGCAATGGGGTTTATACCTGGGGGTATTTCCACTCTTTGTGCTTCCAACTCAGCATTTCTGGAGCACTTTATAACTGGCTTTGGAAAGATTTGGTTGAAAATCAACTGAAGGATTTCTTCCTAATTGGCTCGGCCAGGTTTAATCTGTTCTTGGTCAGGCCAAGCTGGCTTCTATTACGCAGCACACGGAGGATTTCCGGCATTGCCCTTATCCTAGTGGAGGCTCGCTGTTTTTAGAAACAAATCTTGGTGTTGGTGAAGGCTGGTATCATCGTGTCCTCTGAGGTGAACCCAGAAGGACTTCCATCCGATGCAACGTTTTAGGCCTTTGACTGAGCAGAGCAAGTCTTGCGTTTGGAATTTGTATGCTGGAGGGTTATGGTTTTATATTTTTTCTCCCCAAGATAAAACAAAGCTTCGTATTTGTTTCCGCCTCTTTGGATTGAATCCTGGCAACGCTCAGGGTGCCCAGTGTGAGCAGGCAACACTTGCAGCTGTGGGACACTTGCAGAGAGGGGCTGTTCCTGGCCCGGGACGCCCTGGAGTAACGGTGCGGGTAGGGGATCTGTCGAGGCTGTCCAGTGCTGAGCACATGGAGTTAACTCGAGATGAGACGTTCTGTTATGGGGTAACTAATAGGAGCTACTAGAGACCATGAAGCCAGCACTGGATGATGTTCGTGTTGAGAGGAGAGGAACAACGGAGCCTGTGTCTGGAAGGTCAGGACAGCCCTCGAGGACAGCGTGATGTCCGTCTCTGGAGTTCATGTGAAGAGAGAAGAGTACTAAGTAGAGGGTCCCACTCTCCCTATCGTGCTGGAAGGATGTTGGCTTTCTAAGCACTGCCTGTGTGAGTGTGGCGAGGGCATGCTGTATACATTTGCAATCATTCGCAAGTAAACTCTCCTTCCTCCTCCCCATCAGTCTCCTTGCCAAACCCTTGCTGAGGCTTTGTAGAGTTTACACAGTTCTGCTGGAGGAAGTCACTTATGATAAGAACATTTGCCCTGTTGAACTGAGCCCATTAGAATCAAGAAGACCAACTTAGAACTCCATAAATAAGGATACGTCCATACATATATACTCAAATACAGACATGCATTTTACAGGTTTTAGAAAACTAGTCTAACATCTGTTTTGCTTTCCTCGTTAATTCCGTCCCCTTCCACCCCCCTGCTCTTCCCCTACCCCTGACTCCAAAGTGAATTCCTCAGCAAAGCCTCATTTAAGAGATGCGATAGACCCTGCATTTTGAACTGGCTCCCAGAACTTGCTTGAGATTTCTTCACCACTTCTCAGACCCTGTTGGCCAGCCAGCTCACCAGGTAGTCATTCTGAGGGCCTGACCTTGGAAAACCTGTCCCTTCCAAGTGCAAGTGCCCTGCCGCCGACTGGCGCCTGCCAGTCTCTGGGGGCCTGCTGAGAACTTACTGGGCATCGAAGACGATGGTAGTAGACAGGGTTGTATCCACAAGAGCAGTGACCCACAACTGGGGGTCAAGCAACCTGCCAAATTACAAGCAGCTGGGCTAGGTAAAGTTCTGTGCTTGTTGTCTTTCCTAAAACTTCTAGTGCAAAGAAGGCTTAACCCTCCATAAAAATATAATTTTTTTTTTCAGTTTGGGTCCTGGATTTTCCTTGTTTATTTGAACAACCTACAATCTCGAAGCTTATCTAAGAGAATGAGGATCATAGCATTACAGCACATCAGACCTGCAGGGAACTTAAACCAGTTCCTTCAATTTGGCAGTGAGGATGGCGATGCCCATTAAAATGAGAGGCTTGGCCACAGTCTGAAAACTAGTTGGTGATGTCCACAGCTGAGAGTCGGGTCTCCTGACTCTCCATCAGTGTTTAAACCTTAAGTTTGTATAGTTTTAGCATATGAGTATCCATCTGTACATGTTGATATTTATTCCAGTTAGAATAAAATTACACATCATAGATCACATTTATTGAACAGTTACTATGTGTTCTAAGCACATTATGTATGTAATATCATTTACCCCTATGGAAACCCTATTAGGTGGGTATTATTATTTTTCCCAATTTACAGTTGAAGTACCTGAGGCTCAGAGAAGTATAATAACTTGCCATTAGCATGTAGGGAAGTCCTATTAGACTGACTTTCTTGGGACGCAGGACTGTGTTTCCATCAGCAAATATGTACTGAGCCCCTAGTGGATGGCACTCTTGCCTTTCCAGTGGACACAGCTGCGTGAGTAAGTCCATCTCAGCAGTGCACAGTGATGCTGCCACACAGGCCTGAGCACAGGGTGGGGTGCTTCACAGGAGGGGTCACGGGCTTTACCGAGGAGGTGGCATTGGGTGGTGTCGGGATGCATAGAAAGTTTCCAGCTGGAGAGAGGGTGCTTTTGAATGGGAGGACTCAGTGTGGCAGGAAAATCAAGAGAATGAGCAGTTCAAAGGCTGAGAAGGCAGGAGCATGATCCCTGTAGGGCAGATGTTGGGAGCTGAGGTGTGTTGGCAGCAGTGTGTGAAGTGCCTGTATGCAAGCTGGGGATTTGCATTCTATTCTGTGAACCGAGGGGAGCCCACAGGAATTTTTAGCAGCAAGTAGGTGACAAGATCAGATTACAGGGGCTGTTTGCTGGCTGGACTCTAGCAGCCTGGCAGACAGGTGACAAGGAAGCCAGTCAGGAGGCTTTGCAGTGATCTGGCGGGCCTAGACTGATTCAGCTGCTGAGGCTCAGGCTGCCAACACACCTTTGCGCACGCTGCTCCCCGGGCTTGGGGTATCTCTGATTCAGTCTTCCCAGAATCGGCAGGCCGGTCTTTCAAGACTGCACTCAGGGGTTCAGTGTAGGGACTTCCCTCCGTGCCTGCCTTGAACAGACTTGAGCTCTCCCTGCTGCGGGTCCTCAAGGCCACTGCACGTCCCTTGTTCTCCCCCGGCACACGAGAAGCCTGCTGTGCGTCGCAGCGTGCATCCACCCCCTTCTCCAAACCTGCCTCCTCGAAGGCAGGACCAGACCTTTGTCTCCTCGGATACTTAGCCGGGGCCTGACACCGCGCCAGCTCGTGATGAACGTACGGTGGACGAACAAAGTCTCTAAACAAAGGCAGTGACTATAGACATCAGAGAAGAGTACACATTTGGGAGGTGGTTTTTAAAGTTACATCAAGGGTTGGCAAACTATGGCCCGCGGGCCAAATCCAACCTGCTTTATTTGCTGCTTTTGTAAATAAAGATTTTACTGGAATTCAGTGTGCCCATTTGTTTATGTGCCGCCTCTGGCTGCTTTCCCTCTGCAAGGGAAGAATTGAGTGGTTGTGACAAGACCATATGGCCTGTAAATCCAAAAATATTTACTCTCTGGCCCTTTACTACGGTCTGCCAACCTCCAGGTGACGTGGATGGGATTCATGAATGGAGGTGGAGGGGGCGGCCATAGTTAAGGCGTTCCCTTTCTTCCGTCTCTCCACCACGCCCCATCCGGAGCTTTGCTCCCAGGGACGGCAGTGACCATCAGGCCTGCGGTCCTGAGAGGGAAATGCGTGTGTGCTGCTCGAGGAAAAGGCGGACTGAGAATGCCCGTATGGCTGCGCGGCAGGGCGGGGTTGATCTGAGCCCCGTTGCCTGCTGACGCCTCCCCTGCCTTCTCTCTCCCAGTCATCCAATTCGGTTTCGTCACCCTCTTCGTGGCCTCCTTCCCGCTGGCACCTGTGTTTGCCCTCCTCAACAATGTCATCGAAGTGCGGCTTGACGCAAAGAAGTTTGTCACGGAGCTGCGGCGGCCCGACGCCGTGAGAACCAAAGACATCGGTATGTCCCCAACTTGGAGGCCACCATAGCCCCCCCCATTCTGTCCCTCGGCCACTGTCACACGATGTCAGGAAAGCCCTTGCCTCTTCACCCCTTTCGTTCCTCACCGCCACGTCCTCAGTGTGGGGAGGTCTCCGGAGCCACGTCCAGGGGTGGGGGGGGCACCTCAGCCTTTCCAGACAGGCCCGTCTGAGAAGCCCAGCCAGCAGCCCCGGGGAACTTGCCTGCAAAAGGTCCCCTGGAGCTGCAGCATCGCCATCGCTGGGCCAAGAGCAGGAGTGACCCGGACCCTTTTATCTGTCTCACAGGAATCTGGTTTGACATTCTGTCTGGAATCGGCAAGTTCTCTGTTATCAGCAATGTAAGTGCTTAACTCCTGACACCCCAGCTCTGGAGGAAGTGCTTCCTGACAGCCGGCTCTGGAGGAAGTGCTTCCTGACACCCCAGCTCTGGAGGAAGTGCTTCCTGACAGCCGGCTCTGGAGGAAGTGCTTCCTGACAGCTGGCTCTGGAGGAAGTGCTTCCTGACACCCCGGCTCTGGAGGAAGTGCTTCCTGACAACCGGCTCTGGAGGAAGTGCTTCCTGACACCCCAGCTCTGGAGGAAGTGCTTCCTGACATCCCGGCTCTGGAGGAAGTACTTCCTGACACTCCAGCTCTGGAGGAAGTACTTCCTGACACCCTGGCTCTCTAGGAAGTGCTTCCTGACAGCCGGCTCTGGAGGAAGTGCTTCCTGACACCCCAGCTCTGTAGGAAGTGCTTCCTGACACCCCAGCTCTGGAGGAAGTGCTTCCTGACACCCGGCTCTGGAGGAAGTGCTTCCAGAGGAGCCAAGGTCTTCAGAGCAGAGCCCAGCCCAGTCACCCCCAGCCTTTTCCATTTGGAGTTTTACTTTGAGACAGCCCCTGGTGCACACATGCCTGGTAACTCAGCGTGCTGTCGCCAGAGCTGGCAACTTTATTTTTAATTTCACTGAGAGAAAGAAGGGTAATTATCCATCAGAATGCATACCTTAGCCATAAGAGTCAAATCAGATCTTTCCTCAGAGCCAAGAATAATGAGGAAAGAATTCTACGTATCTATTCATCTCTTTCCTTTCTTATCCTACTCCTAAGTTAAACAATACCTGGAGCCTTGCCCAGGCCACAAGTCCTAATTATGGTCCCTCCGTAATTGACAAGTTGTCAAGGCAAAGTCTTAATTATCCCCGTGGCACTGCGTAGGTTAAGGTAGGACGTGGAAGAAGAGGGGTCCTACCTGCTGTGACCCCTTAACTGCCTTGCCAGACATGTCCACAGCACAGAGGAAATCCTGCCGGGCACCAGCCAGCGTTTGCTTTTCTGTCGCGCTCAGGATGGACAGTGGCCTGGCAGGGCCTCCTGCCCCACCTCCCAGGACAGGATCGTTCCCCTCCAGGCACATCCAGAAAGCCACAGCCCACTTTCCCTCGGGAGAGAAATGCTGATTGGACACTAACCTCATTTCCTACTAAGAACACATGAGATGGCTGGAGAGGTGTGAGGAGAGGCGAAGGAAGTCAGCCGCTGCATTCTGGATGTTTTGATGCGGGAAGTGCACATGTTGAGGCTTAGAAATCAAGTGCTGTTTAGAAAACACATCAGCAGCTACTCTGGCCTTTGTCTACTAGAAAACAGGTCCTGAGCATTAACCACTTTCCATCTACAGAAAAGAGTGACATAAAGCGTTACTTCCCTGGCCTCTCTAAAGCTTGCTTATTTATCTGTAAAATGGGAGATACCATTTATTTATCTGTAAAATAGTACCCACCAAATAGGGGCATTCTGGGAATTAAGTGGAATGATGAAAGGACATATAACCAGTGCTCAGTAAGTTGTAGCTGTGATTGTTGTCAGTGTGTTATTTGTTCTCAAATACGGTTATGGTTATGGCCGTCCACACTCACATATACCTTTAGAAAACAATATCTAAACCACATTTTTTAAAGGGCTTTAATTGTGGGTGCAGAATACAGCATAAACACCTGCCAAAAAGATTTAAGATTTTCTTTGCAGAAAGTTCCTCCATGTTCAAACACACAATCGTTCATCTGCCATTTGGTGTGCTCTGGAGACATTTATGGAGCACTCAGATACTCCGGACTCTGTGTGGGGTGTGAGCCGCTCCGCTGAGCAGGACCAATGCCCTTCCCCTCTGTGTCTCACTGTCTTAAGTAAAATGGATAAAGGAACAACTCCCATTTCATGTGTGCTAAACAGTGTTGAGAGATAATGGTCAAACTGAAAGAACTGTGGGACTGTCCTCTTGGTAGTGCTGGCTTTCTGGTGTCACCCAGGGGCAGATACACATAGCCACTCAGTTTCCTTGTCCGTTGCCCTTAAGAAGCACACTCAACATGGCAGGTTATTTTCTTAGGAAATCATGCGCTCTGTTTGGGCTTGGCCAGTACCATTGCCAATTCAAATGTCCTAGAGGTGGATTAACCCCTCCAGCACCAAATGGTCCAAACTGGCTTAGTGTCATGTGCTGCAGGAGTTGCAATTTCTTGACAGCCACTTTCTGCATTTACTTATATGCATAAAAGGAGGAAAAGCCAGAAAACCCAGCAGCACAGGCTCAGGGACAGGGACCTGACAGCTGCATGTGCCCCTGTATCAATCAGAGCAGCTCCTCCTGATCAAGGGCCCAAGAGTGGACAGTCCTGCAGCCAAGTGGACCCTGTGGCTTCTGGACAGCGTGTGTCCTGACTGCTCTCAGTGCTGGTGGTTCTGTCCCTCAGGCTTTTGTCATCGCCATCACCTCCGACTTTATCCCCCGCCTCGTGTACCAGTACTCCTACAGTCACAACGGGACTCTGCATGGCTTTGTCAACCACACCCTCTCCTTTTTCAACATCAGCCAGCTGAAGGAGGGAACGCAGCCAGAGAACTCACACTTTGACCAGGAGGTTCAATTCTGCAGGTAAAGTAACCTTCAGGCTAGATCCATGTAATTATCTGGATGACCTAGAATTACAGTCGTGAGCCACATAGCAACATTTCCGTCAATGATGAACCACTCATACAACAGTGGTCCTGTGAGATTACGTCGTATTTCTACTGTACTTTTTCTGTGTTTGGAGACACAAATCCTTACCATGGTGTTCCAGTTGCCCACAGTCTTCAGGGCAGTCACATGCTGTACAAGTTTGTAGCCTAGGAGCAGTAGGCTAGACCTTATAGCCTAGGTGTGTAGTAAGCTATGCCATCTAGGTGTATGTAAGTGCACTCTGTGATGCTCACACAATGACAAATGGCCTGAAAAGCATTTCTCAGAACATACCCTGATGTTAAGTGAAGCATGGCTGTACACCATTCTCCTTTTCTTCTGTCTCTTGCTCCCCCATCATTATAAATCAATTTCAGTGAATCAACAAATATTTGTTGAATGCCTCTTGTTTGACTAAGGAACAGACAAAGAACTGTACAGCCTTGTCCTCACCATCAAGGGGTTTATGATCTGGTTGGGAAGAAAAGAATCAGAACAGATAGGAAAGAGCAGATTATTCCGTGATCATATGGGTACCGTGGGTGTTCAGAGGAGGGAGGACTGCTGGGGACTAGAATGGAAAAGCTGTGCTCCTTAAGGGGCTGCTAGAGTTGAAGGACAACAGGGAGAACATTCTAGACGGGGGTCAGCACGGGCAAGTCATAGGCAGGGCAAATGCGGAATGTTGGCAATGTAGTTAGCAAGGAGAGTGCTTGGAAGACACTAATGGGGACTGTTACAGGAAATACCACACGTGCAGAAACTCTGAGGGTAGTACAAGCCAAAATGTTGTTGAATTTGAATAGACAGGATGCAGTACATAATGGGAAGTCCCGAAATCTGACAGGAATTTTAATGTGTGCAGTAGGTAGATATTGGCCTGTTTAGTGTCAGGGAATGCTAAGATAAAAGGTAGGTTTGGGAAAATTGATCTGGTCTCAGAGAAGAAGATGGGGTGGAGTTGGGAGAGTCAGGGAGGCAGTGGGGCCACTGCATCATGTAGACATGACCCTTTTGGGTATAGACCAGGGTGGTGGAAGGAACCAAGAGGAAGGGAGAAGATGAACCTTTTCATGTAATGTGTTGAAAGTTGGTGACAATAGACATGGAGAGGCCAGGGTAAGAATGTCTCCAAAGCTTGGACTGAAGTCAGGGGACTGAGAAATTGTGGTCCCACTGACAGAGATAGGGAAGATGCTAAGGCTAAGAGATTCTGATTTTATGGTCAATATGATGAATTTATTAATAATTTTAATCACGTCATATTTAAAATGGTGTTAGGAAATCCAAGAAACAATTTTCACCTAACTCCTAGACACAGGAAACTGGAATGCTGGAGTGGCCCAACTCAGCATCATGACTGAAGGTCACCACAGGGTCACTGAAGCCAAGAAACAGAAAACTCTCTGCTGCTATCCACCCAAGAGGGCAAATAAAGAGAAGGAGAGCAGAGGGGAATCATTTATTTAACCCTTTGCACCCTGGTTAAATGGTACTGCCAATAAAGTTCACACACCTCGTATATTAACAAAACAGAACAGTGACAGCAATAACAAAACCTAGAAGGAGGTATTGTGGGACCAGCGCAGGGTTTTCTCCGAACATCCCAGTAATGTCTGCCGTGAAAGCCGCTGCAGTCTCCACGGAAGAGGCGGTGTTCCGGTAGTGTTTACAGCAGGGACGATCCGGGCGTGACTGCCCTGCTTTCCCACCGGGGACACCTTGGTGCCCGGCTCAGCCATTCGTGAGACAGCTGCTTATGAGACCACTGACGAGAGAGAGCTCAGTGGGATTCTCAGCTCAGATGGTGGAGCAAAACAACCTTTAAACCTATGGTTTAAATAGAAGGGTACTCTGGCTCCAGGAACAATAGCTTCAGGGTTCAACTGTAGCCAACCAATAAAAGATGGAAAACCAGGGACCAGACCCAAGAATGGATGAATAAATTTACTCATAGATATTGACTTATATCAGCCTAGATATTGCAGGGTTTTCACATCTGGGGCTACAAGAGCTTGACTCTTGAACGGAAGTCATATTGCAGGCAGGTTTGCTACCAGACCACGCCCTGCCCAGGGGCTCTGTGTATGGCTGGCATGTTAGAGTGCCTGTCCATGGTGTGGAGTTTGGTCTGCAGATCTGAAAGATGTAGTTCCATGGTACAGAGAGTCTGGGCCAGCCCTAGGCCTTTTCCAGTAGCATCTAGGTCTGCTTTATGAGGGTCCATGAAGTCAGCCGACATGTTTGCATTAAACAAACAGGCACTGAAAAGTGAAAATTACAAAATCATTTTTATACCTGGGATCATAGAAATCATCTTGTTGTAATTCCTCATTCTAATAGAAGCAAACAGGCTTAGAAAACAGAAGAACTCTCTAAGATTATAGAGGTTTCTAGTGACAGACCCTGAACTGCAGCCCACATCTGTGCAAGGATGCAGGTCTCCACCTCCACGTGACTTGCTGTGTAGGGAAGCAAGGCTCTCGCCACCTGTGTCCTTAGTCAGCCTAGAAGTACTTGTCTATCACAGAGCACCAAGAGTATGATCTTGCCCCTTCCCCTGACCATCCACTCTTCCACTAACACTTATGAATGTGCTTTCCAGATATGTCAGAGGTTTAACTGGCTTAAACAAGAAGGGACTTTAATGGCCCCTATAGCGCAAACTAAAGGTAGGTCTAAAGGTAGGCAAGTTTTTGTTTAATCGAGTCTGCCCAAATCCAATCTTTGTTCATCTCCCAACTCTACTTCGGTCAGTGTGGACTGTGTCTACAAGCTCCTCATGACTGCTGGCAGTCCTAGTGAGAAACCAGGGTGGATGAGCCCCACTCACCGGCCCAGGACGCCAGCATCATGAGTACACGTGGATCTGATTGGGCTTTCTTGTAACTGCCTTCAACCTCACTGTATCCGCATCTGGCTATACGGCTCTGGTAGCCTCCCCCCACCGTTTCTATGTAAGTAGACAGGATTATGGCTGCCTTTGGCCCATTTTAGAAAAAATTCTGCCACTAAGTGGCAGAATTATCAGTGGGTACTGGTGTAGGAAGTATACTTTAATTCTATGTTTCTGCCAAGAAAATGTATCTGCAGAAAATAAATCATCTGAAGATCAAGCTGAAATGACTTTTGGAACATCCATCATTTTCCCCACTCTCGGTGCCTGTGAGGATCATAGGCTCATTATGCAGATATTTTTGAGACCCTACTGTAAGTTTGGCATTGGCTATATAACAATGAACAAGACACAGTGCCTTCCCCAAGAACTCTAAATGGCCTAAATGGAGCAGATGAGTAAGTAAACAAGCAATTATAATACAGCTTGAATAATTTACAGAGGTAACTCCCACGAGAGCCCTGAGAAGGGAGGCCCTGCACCTAGCTAACCCAGACGTAAGTGTTCAGGGAAAGTTTCAAGGGAGACGAAGCCTGCAAGATGAATAATGCAAGAGTGGCCATAGAGATAGCTCGTTAAAACTCCTCACTCATGCGGCCATGCTGGTGTGGCTGGGAAGCGTGTAGGGAGGGTGGCGGGCAGGGTGGCAGCAAGCAGGGGTGTCAGGTGGTGACGGAGGTCCAGGGAGAACGCTGCAGCCAGGGAGGTGGGCTGGGGCCAGCGGGATAAGCTATGAAGAAGAGCCTGGAAGGAAAAATGAAGGCCAGGTCAAGGAGAGCATCCAGTCTACTGAGGTATGTGGGACCTCTCTTAGGGCAACAGGGTACCACTGAGGGGCTCTTGGAGGACGGCGATGACACCAAGCTTTGACAACAGTGTGAAGACTGTTGGGTTACACTGAGAGTTATGTTTAAAATAAAGACATGCCCTCCTCGGAAGTGTGGGCAGATGTTGGAGAGGAGGGTCTGCCTGTGATCTAGATATACCAAAGGGGGGTGCTTTGAGGGCTACATTTTCTGGATCAATAGGGTTGTTGATAGGAATCTCCACCTTATGTGGGTCCCACCCACTTCATGCCCATAACCTTGTCTGGGTCCGTTCTCTGGAGATTTAGAAAGTGAAAGATAAGGCCTGTGGATGTCTTTCTAAGCCAGGAGCTAAGACACTTGAGATACGAGAGAGAGGGGGTGGGGGAGCAGGAGAAGGAAAGGGAGGAGGAGGGACAGTGATAGGGAAATATTGTGAGAAACAAAGATGAATCTTCAGCTAGCCCCAGAGCCAGTGTTTAAAACTGCTTCCGTGGTGGGAAACGAAGTCTGCCCTGATTTTCTGGCAAGTAGCGTTGGGAACTCAGTGACCCTTCTTATTCTTAGCTTCCAGTGACCTCTGGAGATAAATGTGGTCAAATAAAACTGAGGTCTCGCGCTCCAACCCGGCCTGGCCAGGGATAGAGGTATCTTAAAAATAGCAATAAAAGTTAGGAGAAGTCTCCAGCTGCCCATTTGAGATGCGTTCCCAGCATTTTTGGAGCGCCGTTTGCCTCAGCGATCTGACTGCTCCGGCAGGGCCACTCCATAAACAGTCCTGTGACATCAGTCTGCGGGCATGATTAGTGGCCATCTGACAGGGTCGAGGGGCCACTGCGTCCTGGAGGACGGATGTGGGCTTGGGCTCCTGGCTCAGCTGGAAGGGAGCGGAGAGGCCTGGTCCCAGAGCTGGAGGAGCCCACCTGGGCGCGGTTGACTGGGGTCTGGCTGGAGGTGTGGAGCATGTAGAGCAGCATCTGTGCCTGGCTCCCACCAGGCTTCCCTGCAGGGCCTGAGCGCGTCCAGACCCAAGTCCTGGGAAGAGTCTGAAGAGGTGAGCACCCTTGCAGCTGTGGCTGCTCCTGTCTTCTCCCTGCTGAAACCAGAGGCAGAGTGGCTTTACTCAGTGGCGTTTGTCTGATCTTTGTCAACTGCTGCCTTGGCATGGTCCTCATTAGTTCCTGATTGCCGCCGGTACTGCTCTCCTTTGTGAAAGGCCAGTTTGAGAAGGCAGTTTTAAGTAGCTCAGATGGTATGAAAATATTGTATGTAATTGTGTCCACATTAATATGACATTAATTTCTACTAGGGCTATTTTAAAAAGATTTTTTATATGCCACTGTTTGGAGTTGAGAAATACATTTACTAACTGATTCACTGTATGACCAAAGCTCATTAAAAAGCCACTACCGATATTGATGACCAATCCCTCAGTGGGTTGCTTTAGCCCACAGTGATTTTGTATTGTGATGAGTTGTGGCAGATGTCACCAGCACTGGTCACCCTGAAAGTGAGGACAGGATGGGGACATCTGAGCCAGGAGTTTCTCTCTTCCCTCTCTAGACCTCAGTTTCCGTATCTGTAAAAATGGGAGATTTAGAATAATCTTCAAAGATTCTTTTCTGCTTTTTAAAAAATTCATACATTTTTAATGACACATGTAATATATTAGTCTATTCTGACACAAATTTTAGACATGCCAGGTAACCACTCCAGCTCTGTTCTGCCTCCACCCCAACCCCTGCCCAATCCTAGGCATCTTCCCTGCGGAACATGTGGTACTTATGTGGGAATCTTTTCCAGACATTTGTCTATTTGTTAACATAGTATGAACTTGTACTTTAAGGTATTGTTTCATGGGTTTGTTTTATAATAAGGAAATACATTCTGAGCTAATGGGAACCTTATTTAAGTAATATATAAATTCAATTCAGTCAATGAGATTTTTTGCAAAGTTAGAACAATCTAGATAAAATATTAATATAATTTTAAAGCTAAAATATAGTGTTGATTTTTATGCCAGTTTCATTTGTTATATGAGTCTGTCCAAGTTAACACTTTGTTTGAAATTTTGTAATTTTGTTTGAAAGCTTAGTATAAAAATGTATTTGGATTAACTGAATATTGCTATTAATTATATTCTTATTTTAAATCATGAACTTCTTTATTATAACAGTGATTTCATAGACACATGCTGCATGTGGATATAAAAGGAGAAGAAAAGTCTCTCCTCTCAGCCCCAACCCCCAGCCGTTTGCTCCCAGAATAAACCATGTGTTCATTTTCTGTGGAAGCCTCCAGAATCACATTCACATGTATCATCTTGTTTAAGTCTCTCTATGTCTTCCTTTAACATTCAATGTGCACACACACACACACACTCATACACCTATTCATCTATTCCTGGCTGAGGGACTTTATGTACTGAGCCCTCAGCTACACGTTTTGGTAGTTCCACTTTATGGGTCAGGATGCCGAGGTTCAGAAATGTGAAATGACTTACTCTGGGCATTTATTAAGCAGCACACCCCTCCAAGTGCAGACTCGCTTTTTAGACATTCTGGTTGTCTCATTACTGAAAGTCTTTCTTTATTAGAAGACACAGGGGAACTCTCAAAATTAATGTTAAGCCTCAAGGAAAATGAAGAAGGACTAGAGGGGTGAGGGTGACATCTAGGAATGCCCCTAAAATGGTATCCCTGAGGCTAAATCCCTGCTTTCCTCTGGGAGCCACAGCCAGCAGATGCAGGAAGCTTTCCTGGTGTGTGGCTGCACCCAGCACTGTGACCACTCAGTGGGACTTTGGGGGTCCAGGCCTCCCCAAGCCAGGAGAGCAAGTCTGGTGTGGAGCCAGAAATGGACCAGAAGTTCTACTGCCCAGGTTGCAGGGCTTCCACCCACCAGCCTGCAGCTTGCAGTCTCATGCTAGTTACCTGAACATGGGTCCCAAGAGAAGCTCCATGCAGTTGTGTCATCTGTTGACTCTTTGATCAGCATCAGCATCACAGAAAACTTGGAGCGCTTAGTGCTTGAGTGCTCAAAAATCCTCCTGGAAAGCCAGGAGGAACTGGGAGCAGTGGTCTGTGTGCTCTGCCCCTCTTAACAGAAGGAGTGTATTTCACAAGTAACCCTCAGTAAAGTGAGAAAGAATAGCTCCTATGTATTGGGTTCCTCTGATGTCCTGGCTAGTGTGCTGAGGACTTTGTGTTGATGCCACATCTTCAGAACCACTCTGCGAGATGGGAAGTTCAGCCCTGTTTTATAGATGAGGACACTGGGCATCAGAACATGAGGTAACTTGCAGGAGGACAGAACTACAGTGGTGGAGGTGGCATTCAAACCCTCACCTGCTGACTCTAACGCACAAACTTGTGTCAGTGCTAAGCTCTGGGCTTAGGAATAAACCACACCGTTAGCACAGTGGTGGGAATGATTAAGTCCATCTGCCACTCTCTTGTGAACATTTCTATTCTTAAAGCAATTTATCTCTTTAATTAGTGTCTTAGCTACTTAGCAAAAACATTTGACAAGCCTGACTTCTTAGGGTGAAGTTGAAAAACAATTATGAAATCTGAACTCATGTCGGATTGTAAACAACTAATCATTTGCCTGGTAGCAGAGGCTTACCGGAATCAATTTTTTTCAAACTGTGAATTATGGTTCATTAGTGAATTATAAAATCACTTTAGTGGGTCATGATCAGCAATGTAAAAACTAGGATGGGGTAGGATAAGAATGGAAAAGAATAGAATAGAAAAATATCAGTGCATTGCACACAGCAAGGATGAGTATGCTTTGTGTACTCTTTATTTCAATAATATATATGTATATGTGCATCCATGCAAAATATATTTCTCACTGTAAGTCATAGTTTTTAAAAGTTAGCTTTGGAAAGAGAAATGTGAACAGATGCATAATTCATTAAATTGCTCATTGTTCTTTTCTATGGCTCAGCTCACCCTTAAGTTCCTAACAGAGCTGCTCTTAGCCTGTCTGTGTAGACGTATTTTCAAGTGGAGTTTTCTGGACAGATCTCGGTGTTAATCTTTCCCCAGATCCCCTACTAGATAGATGTACCTGTTAGATTCAAAACATGTTTTGGACACTCACGGAGGGCAAAGTGACATTTCCAAAAGCTGGGGTGAGTTAGTAGCAGAGGTGGAACCAGAATTAGATTATTTATGGATTCTTTTCAGACTGGAAAAAAGAAGGGTGAGCAATGGCTTTCATGCTGAGGTCGGTGAGCAGCTGTTCCTTCCTAGACGGAGCTAGAGAATGAGAGAAATGCACTTTCACTGCGGCAGGAGGGATTGGGGTGAACCTGGGGAAGGATTTCCCCATGGTGAGGAGCATGTGCATATCTGTGTGTGCACATGTGTGTGTGTGTGTGTGTGTATGTTACCCTCCTCTGGAGGTCTCGGGAGGAATGGGATAACCTGCCTTCTGCCATGGGGTCCTTTCGGGGGGCAGCAGGAGGATAGGTGAGTCTCGGTTTTTCCCACCCCAAGATGTCCCTATGTGTTTGGCCACACTGTCCCTCTCTCTGCCCGGCAAGGAGAGCCTGCCACTGGCCGAGTTTCTGTCCTCAGCCACGAGTGGGTGTGGTGAATCCCGCGCTGCTCTGCTGGGCTGCAGTTAGCTCTGCCTTTTCATCCGGATGTCAAACCAGGCTCGCGACAGCTGTGATCAGCTGTTGGGAGAGGGGGAGTCGGGCGGGGAGGGGGCAGCTCCTGGCAAGTTGCCAAAACCTAGTCAAATACTTTGTGTCCACTTCTCAGATTATCTCCTTCTGTCACTGACTGTCACTGTGCCTTGTCTGTCTTTGTGTGTGCATCTCTTCTCCTCTTCTTTTTCTTTATTCTTCTCCCATCTCTCATTGGACAACTGGAAGCCACCATGCTTTCACATGGAGCTCTTAGGGAAGCCGGTTTGTTCAGAGCAGGGGGAGGACCGAAGAGCACTCACCTCTGAATCCCCCCAAAACTGCAGCTATTGACGAGGTGCTCTGGGGTTACAGGCCAGACTCGCCTTCTCACCTTGACTCCGCCTCTTACGGCTGTGAGCCTCGGGTTCCTCCTGGGTTACTTGGGGTAACGATGCTTGCAGATGTTGGTGTGAAAACTAAATGCAAAACCTTCCAGAAAAGCCCTCTGCTCAGGGATTGACGCATACTGCATGTTCAGTATACAGTAGCTTCCCAGTTTCTCCCTGGGTGGGTCCCTGCCTTCCTCAGCAGCCGCACACACTGCTTGGTGGCCTGACACCACTCACCTCTTCCTGCAGCCCACGACTCATTTTGCTTTTACTGAGCATCAAAGATTTGTTGAATTCCAGGGAGAAAACCATTCCATGAGGAGTTATAGTTCTGATACCAGCCCTTGTCATTTTTCTAGGCTTAGAAAAATGTGAGTCTGAGAAAATGAACTAGTTTTAACATGAATCATTCTGGAATGGGATGAAAAGGCAAGAAGAATGAGGGAAACCCAAGGCTTCTCCATGGGTCTGAGAAATAGGAGGTCATGGCAGGCATTGACCTTTTGTTTTTTAAATCACACCTACAAATCAGGAAGATGGTTAGCAAAACAGAACCCTGACCGACTGTGAGTATTACTGACTCTCCCACCCTGAATTCACCAGCGTCCAGCTCGGTCTGGACCAGCCTTCCTTTGGTGCAGGAATGCAGCCACGCCGGAAGGCCAGCACCTCTGGTGGCCATGGTCCTGAAGCCCAGAGTAGAAGCTCAGGACTGCCAGCTGCCGTCTGAATCTTCACGGAGCCCGCAGGCGGCAGAGCACTGCGGGAGATGTCTGGGGGTCTCCCCTGCACTCGCAGAGCCCACAGCCTGGTGGGGAGCCAACATGGTCTAGTCTCACTGGCCTGGGTTACTGCCATGACCCCTGGGCTCCTCTGGGCATAGAATCTTGCCAGCAGAGGAAGCTTTGGAGGATGTTGTAGAGAATAGGAAAAAGACGTTTCTAGGCTGATGTTGGCCTTTTGGGAGTTTAGTCCTTTTATTCCACAGACATCTGCTGCTTGGGCCATGGATTCCTCCCGCCTCCCATAATTTTCAAGGTCAGAGCCAAGGGCTCGCCTGCCTCCCCAGCCCTGGAGGTCTCACCCAGAGAATTACCACCCTGCTTTCCACCACCTCCCAATCTGAACACCGCATCTCTCTTTGGGCAGGTTTAAGGACTACCGAGAGCCACCATGGGCCCCGAACCCATATGAGTTTTCCAAACAGTACTGGTCCGTGCTGTCTGCCCGTCTGGCTTTCGTCATCATCTTCCAGGTGAGTTGTCCAGGTAGGGAACAGCCCATCGGAATCCAGGCTGCAAGGGCGGTGACAGTCGTGACTCCCTGCCTGCCCCCACCTCCAGCTTCCCCTGGTGCTCTGTGATACACGCAGCCTTCGAGGGTGGCCGGCACAAGTGGGCGCTCCCTCCCCGGCGAAGCAGGAGGACTCTCGGGAGGGCTTCCTTTAATGGATGGAGTTTGCAGAAAGAGAATAAAACAGAGAGTAAGGTTACAAGACAGATGTGGAGTAAGTTGCCGGTGGAGATAGATTCCCTTTCAGACCTAAGATGAAGAAAGGAAAGTGGGAAGAGCAATTGAAACCAGAGTCTCGGCCCCAACGCCAACAAACAGCCCCGTCTCATCTCTGCAGCGGAGAAAGGGCTCGAGTTCTGAACCTTTCTTCTTGCGCTCTCAGCTCCCTCCTTTGTTAGTGCTGTGTTAGCACCGAGACAGCTGGTGGGAAGGGCCCCAGAGCCATCGAGCCATCCCTGAATGAATAGCAAACTCGAGCCGGCGATTCCTATCTCGGACAATAGCCACGGCTCCAATTGCGTCGCTGAGATTCTCCGAGCTCCAGGGCCCCCAGTTCCCACTCTGGGCCCTGCTGGGCTTCAAGCAGGGCCCGCAGCATAAGCCCAGATCCTTTTCTCTCTGGCTCCCTCAGGCCTTTGTACTCCCTGAAGGCACATCTCTGGAGGGCTCTAAGTATCCTGCCCCGACCCTGCCCAGGAAGTGCAGAAGCCCATCGGCTAGTCTTTCACCTGAGAAGACAGCCATTCTTCCTCTGGAGAGATGGGGCGATATGTTTGAGAGCTCTGCAGACAGCCCCTGCTGCCCCACCCACACGAGCCGCCCCGCTTCCCCATGTCACCTGTCACTCACACATGAGGAGTGGGCTCAGAGGCAGAGTGCGTGACTTGATGACGCAGCTCCCAAGCACCCAGGTGCAGCACCCTGAGGTGCCAGAGCCTCTGGAAGCAGCCGTTGGTCCCCGAAGTCTTCCCCTGAGTCCCCAGGAGCAATCACTGTCCTCAGGATCCCAGAGGGGAGAAGGCACATGGGCGTGTCACTGGCGGCTGGAGAGGAATATCACAGTTGCGGAGTGCAGGGCAGCGACGGGTGCAGGGTGGCTTGGGGGAACGAATGAGAATCAGATTCTAAGAACAGCTGAATTCACTGGGCCGTGCCAGGCACCCTTGTCACCTGCCCATCCCCTCAAAGTGCTCTGAGGAAAAGGGAGTCGCTACTGTGTGCACTGGGAAGGACATGGCTGGAAAGGAAAAGGCCCGCTGCAAGTGTGCACAAAAGCCCGGACTGATGGAGGCGAGCGGGTGTGGGGTCCCCAGGCCAGGTGAGCTGCGGTGGCCGCAGTGAACCAGAGCTGTGCAGGTGCATGTGAGCTGCTAGTGGGCTTGGCAGAGGCCAGATGTCACTGCGAAGACCAGAGGCCACACAGAAAGCCAGGTGGAGGGAAGAGAGGAGCAAGGGCACAGGGACAGCCCAGGAGAGGACACTGGGCTTCCTGGCCACTTCCCAGGGGGCTCTGGAGCAGGGAGAGCTGGAGGCTTAGAGGGCGGGAAGCAAGACAGGACACGGGGCACACTGTGAGGTGGGGCCCCGCAGTCCTGCGGAAGGGAGGCTGGCACTGCTGGAGCCTCACTCAGTGCCGGGCACTGCCACGGGCGTTTACATGCTGTAACCACTCAGTCCTTACAGCCTCGCGGGGCTGGCACTGTTCCTCCCACGTTGTGTGGATGAGGACGCTGAAGTACAGGTATGCTCACTGGTCCAGGTCACCCGGCTCGTAAGTGGCAGAGCCACAGTTGACATAGGTGCTCTGCCCCGGGGCGAGCACCGCCAGGCCAGGCCTCCCTGCGCAGCCCTCCTCACTGTCCCTTGCTTTTGGCAGAACCTCGTGATGTTCCTGAGCGTCCTCGTGGACTGGATGATCCCAGACATCCCCACGGACATCAGTGACCAGATCAAGAAAGAGAAGAGCGTGTTGGTGGACTTCTTCCTCAAGGAGGAGCACGAGAAGCTCAAGCTGACAGACGGGCTGGCCCCGAGGAGCCCGGGCGTGGGCGAGCGCGCCAGGAGCCGCACCCCCAGCTCGGCGCCCTCGGGCCGAAGCCAGCTGGGCAGCGCGGCGTCCTCGGGCTCCCAGCACACCAACGTGTGAGCAGCGCCGCTTCCTACCCATGGGGTGCGCTGCCCGTCTGCCCGGGCCTGCTGCAGTGGAAGGGGAGTGTGTGACAGCAGAGAGACAGACAGACAGACAGACAGACAGACAGAGACAGCACAGTGTAGGAAGGAAGAGAACTGACGATGCTGCTCTGAAACCGGCTTAAGTTTCCTGTAGGTCCTCGTTTAAGCTAAATCCTTTTGGGAGATTGGAGCCCCACTGGGGTCTCTCGCCCCAGAGTTCTCTCGCAGGCACCAGGAGCCTGCCTCCGCTCCCTCTCCGTGCTCCGCCGTCTTTTCCGCCGACCTCAGGCTGTGGGAGGAGTGCACTCTGGATCACCGTCCCTTCCTGCTGACACCAGGGGTGACCTGAGTCGCTGGCAGCAGGGTTGTCACAGCCTCCACAGATGCAACCACGTTACAGGGCTGATTGCTGCGGCCACTGGACCCAGTGGTGAGGAGCAAAGGTCCAGACCTGGGCTTGTCTCCAGTTCCTATCACAAGGACGCTCGGAGCTAAATGCAGTTAACCATTATTTTATGCAAGTTTGGATTTAAACTAATAAAATAAATGGAAACATTCTTTATAAACATGCATTTCTTGTCTTTGGTGCCTTATCCCTCTCTCTTCCCTCCTTCCGTCTTTCCTTCCTTCCTTTTCTGTTTTTCTCTTTCCTTCATTCTCTTTCAAATATCTATTGAGCTCCTACTGTGCACCAGCCATTGTTCTCAGACTGGAAATGGAGCAGAGGACAAAGTAGACAAAGTCCATGCCTTGTGGAGCTTGCATTCTGAGGACAGACAGTGAGCTAATGAATGTGTGGTATTTTAGATAATGACAAGTGTGATGGAGAAAAATAAGGTAGGACAAGTAGGCAGGAAGTGTGAGGACACAGGAGGTGAAGCATTATCATTTTATATACAGATTAATGACAAGCCCAAGATGGTGAAGAGGTCACATCTTGCAATAATAATAATCAATTGGTAGCACCTTCCTAGAGCTTATGGTAAGCAGATTTTCATGTATAGTTGGAAGCAAAGGCCATGCATCACTCATCATTGCTGTTCACACACCTCCACCCCACTGCTGCCCAGAAACCAGTTGCATGGTCACTTCATCCAGACCTGTCACCAGTTCCTTGCAGGTCAGTCTGACTAGAGTCCAACTTAATGCCTGAATGGAAGCTATAAGCAGGTGGGGCAGGGGGAGTTACACTCCAGAGGGGCAGTGAGAGCCCTTGTTCTGACATTTAGCACACCTAGTAATGTGAGGGCCCGTATGTGCTGGTCTGGTCACCGCTGCTGTCCCCCGTAGTTTCGTGTTTCTGCCTGGGCACATGCAGTGGGGCACTGACTGCCAACCCTTGCTCTGGAAAGGAGCCCCTTCTTTTGCGGGGATAACAGGGCACAGACACAGATCTTAGTGAGAGCAGCAGGCAATCATGTTCTAGACAGCTCATGTACACACGATCCTACAGTCAATTTTAATTATAACACATCTTAATATGCGAACTTACCATTTAAACCTAGATTCAAACGACAGCAGCATAAAAATGCTGCATCGTCTTACAACAGGCTTCACCTAGTTTGGGGAGAGTAAGGTGACCAGTGGGAGGAAGACTTCACCGAAGAGCATCATGACATGGAGATTCCAGGCCCATGGAAAGGAGGATATCCCCAGGAACTCCACCAGTGTGGGTGGTGGTGACGTACCCAGGAAGCAGTGATAGTCCAGAGTCAGGGACTGCCCCTCCACGTGATGGACCACCTTGGCAACAACCGAGCCATGCCCAAGCCCAAGCCCATTGGCTGTCCATGGCTGGTTCAGGAACCCACCTCTTTTTCTTCGTCTTTTTATTTGTTTGTTTGTTTCTTAGAGACAGAGTCTTGTTCTGTTGCCCAACCCGGAGTGCAGTGGCACCATCATAGCTCATGGCAGCCTCCAATCCCTGGGCTCAAGCCATCCTCCTGCCTCAGCCTCCCAGAATTCCGGGATTACAGTCACGCCTGGCCCCTTCTTTGTCTCTTTTAAATTAAAAGAAACATTTTTACATGATCATAAAAGTTAAACTTATACACCAAGAAAGATTCAGACAGTCCAAATAACAATGAAAAAATAAAGTAACCCACAACCCCCAAATCTATAATCATCATTGACAACTACTATATCTTCTGGACTCTCATTCCCTCACATACATTTGTTTTTTTAATTACAAGTATGCTATATATGCTGTCTTGTAAATTTTGTTCACTTCATGTATCTTATCAATCCTTTTATCCCAATAAATACAGATTCAGAAGTATATCCCGAGCCCGCCTGATGTGCCAGGCTCTCTGCTAAGGCACCTGGGATATGCTTAGCTCTGTGGCTGGGCCCGAGAGACAGGTAAACAGTGGGAATAAACCACACAGCGCTAGAAGGGGGTCAGTGCTATGGAAAACAGAAAAAGAGCAAAGTAAGTGTGAGCGGTAGTGGGGGTGGAGGCTCCATTTCATTTCCATTATGTACATGGGCCTTTGGCTTTGTTCTAATCTTGCCCCACCCCGCCCATCCTGCCAACTGATCGGGTGTGCACGCTTGTGGTGGCCAAAGCGTGCACCCTCGGGACCAGGTCTGCCCGAGCCACCTGGTGCGGTCTAGACAGCATGAGGAAGGAAGGTCTAATCTGACCATGAGTAGAAACCACATACTGTCTTCCCTTTGCTTTTACACCACAGCAATCAACTCACAGGGCTTTGTGACCTCTGGTCACCAAGAAGTGTGTGGGTCTTGTCTGCACCAACAGCCAGTCAGTCCCACAGCAGACACCAGCTGCGTGTCCTCCAGTTGAATTCAGTTCTGACACTGTCTGCCTGGAGATGGTCCCACAGACTGCCCTCCCGCCGGGAGTTATTCTAGTACGCAAGCCTATTTCTAGTGTAGAAATAACAGTATTTAATATGTTGGTTTGTTTTGAGTTTATTTGTGTTCTTATGGTATATATACAATCACACACATTGATCTGTAAAAGCATTTATTTTGTGTAATTATAAAAATGGTATGTGCTCATGGAAGAAGATTTAGAAAATGCAAAAAAGTAAAATGTCAATAAAAATGTTTAAATGACCTGAAATTTTACCTCTAAGAGATAACTTAGAATCGGTCTTTTTCTATCCACTGATTTCAGCGTACAGTCTCGACCCCTCTGCACACACTCCCTTTGCTCCCAGCTGAGAGGAAAACATCCACAGGCCCGAGGCGGAAGTTATCGTGAAGCTTAGGGGCTCACAGCACCCACCACCGGGTGGTCCGTCCGCCTCCCCTTTCGAAGAACAAAAATAATGGAATCGACTTGACGGTTGAGGTAACTAAATGATCTTGAGGGTATTTTCTTCCTGTGCTCCTTGTCATAAAGAAGGGTGTGAGATAAGAGGTGAGACCTTCCCTCACGTGCCCCCTTCCCAGACCTTCCAGACCGGCACAGTCTCCTATAAATCCGCCGACAGTGGACTCGCTATTGTCAAAAAGGCTTAAAAGACTCCAAAAATTGTCAAATTGTCACTGAATTCCTGCCCAATAAGATGGCCATGATTTCGCTATACCTAATTTTGCTTTTCTGTAAGAGAAATAGAAGTCATTTGTTTTGCTGATCCTCCAGCACAATATTGTAACCTTGTAAACAGATTTGCCATCGTTAAGGAAAATAGAAAGGGAACGCACCAGTTGGCCTTCCAAGGGGTCATACATGGTAGTAGGAGATTCCACTACGCTGTGGAAGGCATTTCTAGGAGCAATGACAAGGAGATGTGGAAACTGAGGGACCAATCTCTGCCCGTGTCTTCTTTGCTATAAGCACGCAGGGCTTGGTGTTAAACATGAATTAGGAAAACTCTTCAGTTCTTTTATATTGTCATATTCATCCCTTAGTCGGCCAGAGCACACCTTCAGATTTAAAAAAAAAAAAAAATAAGGTGGTGCTAAAGGTGCCATCAGAGTTCCTTCAGGATTTAGGTAGCTCATTGCCCCAGCTGCTGATGGTCACAGCAGAGTCGCTGCAGAACTGCCCTAAGTGGAAGGGAGCCATGGTGCACTCTGAGGCAGCCACATCCAGTGACCCGTCCCTGCAGGGGGCTAAGGCCACCCTGCCTTGATTCAGGCTAATGCAACTCTAGGGGCTGCTGCAGCCCAGAACTCCCAGTGGGGCTGGCTGAGTTCTCCACGGCAACTTGTCGCAGCTCAGCATCTCCCCCTGCGCAGTTCACTTTCCTCAGCAAGCATGCTCCAGCGAGCCTCCTGCACGAGTGGTCTTGGCTCTGAACCTGTTTTCCAGGGAGCTTGACCTAAGACACGGGGCATTTGGCTGGTATATTCCCTGAGCATATGCATTTCCGAAACTGCCTTTATGTCAGAACGATTTCTTGGTTGGACTTACCATTCTCAGGTCACCGTCCTTCCTTTCAAAACACTTGGCTATGGTGATTCATCGATTCATCCGTGCTCCTCCAGGGTTTCAGAGGAGGAGCCTCTGGAATAAGCCTGATCGATATTCATTTGTAAGGTTTTGTTTTTCTCTTGCTATTGGTGGGTGTACAATTTTGAAATTTATTCTTCAAAATAAATTCAAAGATTTCACTGGGGTGTGTCTCAATGTGAGTTTCTTTCATTCAATGTGCCTAAAATGTGATGGTCACATTCAGTCTGCAGAGTCACTTCTTTTTCATCTCTGAAAATGTTCTTCCTGTACAGGGCTGGATTCCAGCACGTCCAGTCCAACTGTCTTGGTTACTTCAGAAAAACACTGAAATTTTAGATCAGTTCTCCAGTTTTGAATCTGCAGCTCACCATCTTCTCTCTCGACATTTTGTGTCCTCGTCCCATTCCCCTGTACCTCAGGAGCGCGCTCTTCCCAGAATACCACGCTACTCTTTTCCTCATCGCCCGCCCCTTGAATCAATCCCTCCACAACCTCCCGTGAATTATTCAAGCCGCAGCTAAGCCCCCAGTCATCTGAAGCTTTCACGGGTTGCCTAGAAGAGAGGTGATGGGTCCCCTAACCCACAGCCCTGCTCCCCTGCACACCCTGTGTCCACGACGCTCTGACCTTTCCCTGCAGTGTGTGTTTTCCAAGGCACGTTCCTTGGCTAGTCAATCAAGAGGCTGGGCTGGGTAAGCTCTAACATCCTCTCCTGTTGTGACCCGTACAATTAATTCTATGGGTTCCCCACTTCCCCACAGCGTGGCGAAAGTGAAGAGTACAGGTCATTGCCCATGACTCAGTCTTACGTTCCACATCACCATTCTACTCATATTCTGCAGCCCAGACCCGGGAATCTGTGTCCCAGACACCCAACCCAAATGGGCCGAGGCAAGCATTGCCCACGATTTCCGCTCCAGCCCTGGCCCATGGCAGCATGGGATCTGCTCTGCTGCAGCAGGGGGCGCTAGGGAGCGGGACCCACGCTCAGGCTCAGCTGCCAGATGGGAACTCGGAAAGACAGCTCTGCACAGGAGTTCAGGACTCCTCGTGTTTTACTGCCCACCTTTCCCTCCTTCCTGTCGGCTTAACGGAGAGAGGAGCCGAGGACCGAGGTATCTGAGCCAAGGTGTCCTCCTCAATTAGGGGAGCGGAGCCATGGGCCCTAAACGGGACAGGCATTCTCTTGACATGGGTCCCATGCCCTAACCTGCTCCTAGTTTTCTCCCGGCATGGTGGGCTCTGGTTGGCCTGCATCTAATTCTTCAGAGAGTATGTGTCAGGTTCTATCAAGAACCACATCTGCTTGGTGCGAGTGAGGCTGCTCGTCCGGAAACAGATGAGGCCCCTAACAAAGGCCTCCCCATCCCTTTCCTACTAGCTGGGAAACTTCTCTCATCCTGCCCTATCAGTTGCAAACTTGGTTTTCTTAACTGCCTACTCCAGGCTTCGCTATATCCACCTGTCTCTTTTGATTCCTTTTTCCTCGCCTTGATTTTATCTGTCTTCTCTGCACCCCTGGTCTCCTTCCAGATTTCATCTGCCTTCTCCACTTCCTTCTGAAGCGCCTCTCTGTGTACATGGGCAGCATATGTAAGTGCTTTTCCATGTTATGTCAAAAGTAGGTAGCATTTCTAACGTGGGCAGATCCTGGTTTTGTGGGAACAGAAGTTCCTGCAATTTTAGGAACTCTCTATAAGAAAAAGCAGCCACAATGATAAAATAAAGGTGAATATTTACGTAGTATGAAAATAGAAATTGTAACAAAATACAAATTTTAGGTTAATATCACAAACATCACAAAACACAGATAACTTCATTTTTTACTAAATGACACGCACCTTTTATAATATTTTAGTATTTTCCCCTCCACATCTTCGGCTGCATGCACTTTGATTCCTTTCCATACCAGTGTTTTCAATAAGGAGAAGAGAGGGTGATTCAGTCTTTCCTTTAGCAAGTTTGAGCAACATTTGCTTTGTATTTCTGACAGAAAATATAAACTTAGAAAAGTTCCTTTTGCTTCCTCAACTCATTATTATTGGTAATTTTGTGTGAATCTTAAGGTTATTTTCAAATTTGGGGAAATCTCTACCAAGTTTTTCTCCTATATAAGCTCTAAAATTGAAAAGATTTTCCATCTATCTTGAAAGTTGGTTCTCACCCACCATCCACACATCCTTACAGCACTAGGCACGCCTGAAAGGGGCCTTGAAGCTAAAACTCTACCGAGCTTCTCTGCAATTTACCTGCCACTAGTAACCCTGTGCTAATAGTCACTGCGCTGAGGGCGGGAGAGGTTAAGCAACCTGTCCAAGTGACGCGGTTGCAAGGGCTTCCACCTGGGTCCAGACTCCAGCCCCTGGAGTCCCCTGGGGAAATGCCGGTGGACGGGGGTAATGACGGCAATGACATCACCACTGTGGAATGCTTACTAGGGCCACTTTCTGTGCACAGAACTATGTTTATCGCCTTGTTCAGTCTTCACGAGCTCCTGTGAAGAGTTTTTATTCCTCATTTTACACTTACCCAGTGTGAGCCACACCATCGACTTGGACTGCACGTCCTCTTTCCCTGGTAATCACCTGCACGCCCACATAGTTTTTAACGAAGGTAGACCACGAGGTCGTCTATGTTTCCTGTTGAGGCCTCCTGCCTTAGAGTCGTCCAGGTTCCCCAGGGCTCATTTCAGTCAAAGGAGGCCGTTAGAGACCCCTTCTCAAGAAACACCAGGACAGAATTCAGTCCCCTTTGGCGAAGGCTCCATGGGGCACTATTAGAGCTCTTCGCCCTCTCCCCATCGATGCCCCCGCTGAGCAGATTTCTCTTCACAGCAAAGTCATGACCCCCAAGGCTCCAAGATTATCACCCCACTGTGCCAGAAGGGCTGGGTCCTGGAGGGCTCTCAGCCTCACCACATACAGTGCCAAATCCAGGTCTTCCCTAGGAACCCCCAATCTTTGTATGGAGCAGGGTTTTCCAGTCTAGACTCTCCTTCCATGCTAGGACAGCCCCTCTGAGGCTGATCACCTGGGTCTCAGAGTGCCCCGAAGAATTAGTCTAGTTCCTTCCCAGCAAGCAGCTCTCCAAACCAAGATGATTCTAAGTGGTTGACGCTCTCAAACTGTAGAAGCTCCCACTCTCCCTGCATTCAGGGCCGTGCATTTTCCCCACATGTACATAAAAGAAAACCTCCTACATTAGCCCTCACCAAACCCACAGCCTCCCATCTGACTGGGCAGAGACTATGTGCGGGGTGAGGGCGGAGGATTCTAACACAGGTGAGGAAACGGAGGCTCAGAGCAGCCCTGCTTCTGCTCAAGATCAAAGAGAGTAAGTGGCAGAGCCAGAAGTCAAATCTTACTCTGCCTTTCTCCAAATCTGTGCTCCTGACCACTTGTTGGGGAAAAGGGAAAAGTGCATTTCTAAGGCTGTCTCTGTGTAGATATGTGTGGGGACAGTCTTTCATCTGGTGATGAGGAAGTGTTCTCTGGTGGAAAATGTACTCCACCATAGAGCTGGACTTGGGTTCTAGTCTGTGCTTTCCCTTTGAGGCAAACCCCATAACTTCTCTGGCTGCTTTTCCCATCTGGACCATGGAAATCCCTTCCCTGACCCCTTCTCAGTTTTTGGTAAGCCACAGTGCTGTAGACCAATATCAGGGAGTGACATTATAATTAACACACATATCTGAGAAGATGGCCACGATCATCACTAACTAAAAGAAGTTTATGTCTGTGGTGTAAGATCCACTGGTTTACTGTGGCCGAGAATAAACCTAACGTCCAGGTGGGTCCATCCCAGCAGGGTGGCATGTGTGCCAGGAAATGGGGTGTTTGTGAGCTGGAACCATGTCTGCAGAGGCCATGACACTGCCTGGTTAGTACTCTTGACATCACTGTGTCTGCTAAACTGCACTCTGGGACTGGGTTTCCAGATGAGTAAACTGTTGAGGAAGACCTCAAATGCAGTGCCACTGCCCAGGACCCACTAAGTAATTACTGCCTTTTCTCCCCACTTTGGTTAGCATGCCTTGGGTTTTAAAACAAATGTCTTGCTCTGACGTCGAATAAGTATGTAGTGGTTTTTTGAAAACAGTGCACTGACTCCATTAAAAACATATCAAGTGATGCCCAAGTATAAGTTTCAGTCACTAGATCATGATTTTCAGAAAATGCATTAATGTAAACTAATTTTTCATGGTTTTTGTGGTGTCCTTGAGTGGCTCCTTACAAATGTTGACCAAAGAGAAGAGCGCTCATTGTGGGAGAGGGTGGACTTCTGGATTGAAATGCTTCATCATCAAGACTGAAACCCTCTCAGAAGAAAATGGGCGCTTCTACTGATCTTGGACTGATTTCTCCTTAGTGTCATGACACATCTAGAATCCGAGAGGGATTCTAGACATACCGCCAGTTGTTAGAGGTACACTGATACCATTACATTTCAGCATTACTTAGGCAGAAACTGCCAAAGGACGTTCAGAGAACGGGCAATGGAGAAAAAGCGACTTGGGTTTCTGACAAAGTGTCTTCCATCTCTCACTGAGGGGCCACTGCCTCAGGTCTGTTCCCAGTGAGGCAGACATGAAGAATCAGAGGCACATTGACAGCACCAATTCAGATAATTTATATTTGGAAAGTGTTCTGTAGGCATTTCTCTGCCCCTTGCTGGTGGGAGATGAAAGAGGTAGGATGTGGTTTGGGAAGCAAGGGGCCAGATAAAAGCATATCTCACTGGTAAAGAGATTTTTAAAAACAGAAGCTACTGTTTCTTTATATATCACCCACTTTGAAAAGAGATTTGAAGTTGCTACTATAGTGAACAAGATGAACTGAAAGAGAGAGAGATCAGAGACTATACACAGAGTATGTCAGGTCATTGCCAACAGGATTATCGATACCCTGAATTCACTAAAGCAACAGAGGCCGTACTGCTCGCTAAGTATCCAGCTGGACCCCTCGAGGACCTGCTCCCTGCTGTGTGAGCAGGACCGGTGTCCCTCCAGCCTGGCTGTGGCTGCTACTGCCCCCCCCCCCGCCCCTACTGCCCGTGCTTTCATGCAGCTCCCAGCCCTAACCTGACCCCTCCTCACCTGCACTGTGCCCACTCTGCCGAGATCTGTGCCCTTCCCTCAGTTTCACACCCAGGGCTCCTTCTGCAAGCTTACAGCAGCCTCGGCCCCTGCCATGGGCGTGCCCTTCCCTGGCGCTCCTTAAACTGCAGAGGAGACTGCAGATCTGCCGTGGTCGTGCCCACGTGGCCCAGGCTTGGAGCTTCACCAGCGCCTTCCCTGAGCTCCTTCCTCATCACTTCCTTCATTCTGCAAGGGAAACTCTGTGAAAACTGTGGGAATGGTGTTGGGAGGGGTGTGGAGTGGAACAGAGTGGAGGGACATGCATGTCTGTAACAACCATTCATTGAGACTGACTGTGTACCAAGCACATCACAGGCATTATTTCTAATCTTTGCAACAACCTATGAGTTGTATATTAACCCCATATCATGGATGCAAAACTCATGCTCTGAGACATTCTCCAACTCACCCAAGCACAGGCGGCTAATACATTTGAGAGCCAGAAGTGAAGCCTGGGTCCGTCTCACAGGGCATGCTATTTCCTCAATGCCAGCCTGCCACCAGTTTTCTCCCCCACCCTATTTTCCATTATTTAATTATATACGCTCTCTGCTGTGGCCAGACCCATCTGCTGCCATGTTCCTTGCCTGTGCCTTCCCTGTGCCTCAGCCGCATCTGGAATGCTCATTTCTGCTGCTGCCAGGCTGTGACCCTGGTTTGACACTGGCCTTTGGTTCCCACTCAAGCTACTCCCTTCTCATCCAGCTGGCTCTTCCCTTTATGCTGCATTTCACAGACTCGGCTGCAGTCCTCTCCCCCACCCCGGCTTTTCAATCTTCTCCCCCCAAACCCCTGCAGCAGTGCCGGGCACTGGCTGGCTTCAGATCGGAGCCCTCACCTGTGCGAAGGTGCACACAGCTCGCTCGTCTGCTTGACTTCCCTGAAGGGAGTGGCCGCGTGCGCGTTGCCGTTAGGAGCCAAAGCCTGAAGCAGAGCCTGAGTAGCCCCACAGTTGGTGCTCAGTAAAGGTTGGCTGCTCCGAGAAAGGAGGGCGGAAACGGAGGGAGGGAGGGAAGAGGAGTCGTGGAGCTGGCGCGCCTGCTGGGGTAATTCCGGGTGGCCGGTGATGAGGCTCTCATCAGAAAGCAGTGGTGACTGGCCACCCTCTGCCTCCTCCCGCGCCCTGATGCGGACTCTTCATCGCCGCACCACAGAGAGCCAGAGCTGACGTCTGATTGGCACGCACCTGCAGGGGCCTACCAGAGACTAAAATACTGAAACGGTTCTGTGCTGGATTGTAGATAGCCATTGCCCCTAAGTTTTCCAAGAGAGTTCCTGGGGCATCCCAGCCCACTCCCACTCCTCCCTGCAACTCTATGAGTAGATAAAGGAGTGATGCTTGTCACCGCAGGGGACTCCGTAATCCACAGGCGTCCAGGCTGTACCCTGTGCAAGATGTTAAAATAGCTCTGCATCAAAAGCCACCAATTCCTGGATGCCTAATCCTGGAAGTCCCATCAATTGCCACTTTCCCTCCACCCACCCTACCCTACCCCACCCGGCCCCATCCCAAAACTCCCCTTCAGTAGCTTTGAGTCATTGGACAGTTGCCCCTTCTTGGCTCAAGGCTCTTAAGTCCCTGCAGGCAGCCAACATAAACAAACCCATGAGGAATGCGCCCGAGTTCATTCCAAAGGAAACAAGCAGGGTAGCTGCCTACCTTTGCTCTGATTCCAGAACGTAAATGAGATCCAAGATGGGAAAACCTTTGGCGTCTGTCAAATTGGCTTCTCTGTGGAAATCTTATCAAAAAATTTTGAACCTTCCAGATTTCCTGACAAGACCACAAAGACAAAGAATTGTGTGTCTACAGTTCCTCGTGTTCCCCCGTCCTCCCTCCCCAAATCCCAGTCCCTTCCCGAAGGAAGCAGCAATTATCGTTTCTAATCTGCTCCTCTAGAAATGTACTAATCGCAGCCAGACTTCCATGATCACATCCTCCAAGCCCTGGAGATCCTCTGCCTTTATCTTGTTCTGGCGAATTGACTCTGAGCCAATCGGGGTCTTTTCCAAAAGCAACTAAGTGGCTAAGATGCATCTGCACTGAAGGCAACTTATGTTTTCCCAGCACTACATCAAGGTTGTCGGTGCCAAGGAGCCCACTTTAATGAACACCTGCTATCTCCTCCTTGCAATAAATCTTCCCCAGGGGCGGATGACGGTGCTTCCCCTGCCTGCACTTAATTCATTTTCAACCCCTCTATCCCTCCTGCCGAGAGAAAAACCCAGAGAGGCTGAAATGTGCCAAACTCAGGCCTGGTTGGTGGTGACATGGCTCAGAGACACACTGACAATTCCAGTGGCTTGTGGATTCCTCTAGAGGTCATCTCATTTGTCCTCCTGCCTCCAGGCCAGGAACCACATCAAGCTCGTCCCAGACTGGTACACCAGAGACCAACGGGGCAAACAAGCCCAGGGCCTGGAGCAGATAAGTCTGAGCAGAAAAGAAACCATATTCCACATAAGAGAGAATGGCAACGGACAGACAACACATACCAGCCTTCCGACGCCCACCTGCCCTAGCCTCGAGGCCAGTATCGTTAGGGCACTGGTAAGGGTGAGAACGGGTGAGAATACTTGAAAAGGGGCCAAGGACTAGTTATTTAGAACTTGAATTCAGAATCGAGCCAATTCAAAACTGTTCCTAGGAAGTGGAATCCCATAGCCCTGGGAAGCGTGTCTGCGGCGTGGGCTGGTGTGCGCAGATCAGTTCTGAGCTGACAGCCAAGGTGAGCGGGTGCACAGCCCCTCAGACAGCCGGCCTCCCCACCGAGGGGCCCTGCGTGAGGAGCTTTGCTTATTCCTTCGCTTTATTGGGGCTCAAATATTACTTCCTCAGAGAGGCCTTCCCGCGACGTCTTCCTGGGCACATCTTGGGCCTCAGGGGTGCACACGCCGGAGATGTGCCCGTCCCCGGGAGGACAGACGGGGAAGAGGAAGACACAGCCCTAGACATGGGCTTGGGCCACGCAGTCAGGAAACTCTGGGGTCCTGCACATGCAAAGAGGTGTAGACGGGGTGCTGCTCCCTGTGGGGGCACGGCTGGAGGGCAGCAGGCACAAACGCAGGGCTCCACCGGCAGGGGTCAGGAGGACCCAGTGCTGGGTCCGCTCCTCAAGGCCACATCAGGGTTGTCAGGTGGCCTCTGCTCCAGCCTGCCCTTTATCCCAGGGGAAGGTAACTCAGGAGACAGCCAGCTGAGTAGGCCTCCTTCTCCTGGGAGCTTTCTGGAAGCCCTGCTCTGTAACTTCTGATTCCATATTGTCCAGGGCTTAGTGACATGGCTACCCCTCTCTACAAAGGAGACCAGGAATAGTAGTTTTCTCTGCTGGGCATATTGCCCCATCTCCCAAGAAAGCCAGGGTTCTATTGGTGGGGGAAAGAGGAAAACAGATTTGCAAAGGCAGCTAGTAGTCTCTGCCCCCTTCCCTCCACATGTTTTCCTTGGCCTTTACATGAGGGAGGAAAAGGTTGCTCTTAAAGCTGAGGATAAGTGAGACAGATGGCCCGGGGCCCTGAGGCTGCTAACCCAGGAGGAGGCAGGTCCCCAGGCCTGGATGCCACCCTGGGAGTCACAGAGACACTTCAGGCTCAGCTCCTGGGGCCTCAGGTAGGTGATGGTCTCCTATGTTGTGAGCTCACGACATCAATGACTTTTATATATAGTTGACCCTCGAACAGCGTGGGGTAGAGGGACTGACCCCCCTGCACAGCTGAAAACTCATGTACAACTTTTGACTCCCCCAAAACTTAACTGCTAATAGCCCGTGGTTGGCCAGAAGCTTCACTGATAACGCAAGCAGTTGATAAGCATGTATTTTGCATGTTATGTGCATTATATGCTGTGTAGTCTTACCATAAAGCTAGAGAAAAGAAAATGTTATTAAGAAAATCACAAGGAAGAGAAAATATATGTACTGTTCACTGAGCGGAAGTGCACCTTCATAAAGGCCTTCGTCCTTGTCTTAGTGCTGAGTAGACTGAGGAGGAGGAGGAAGAGGAGGGGTGAGTCTTGCTGTCTCAGGGGTGGTGCAGGTGGAAGAAAAGTCACGTATAGCTCAAGCCAGTGTTGTTTAAGGGTCAGTTGTACATGGTCTCACTTATTCCTGATGACAAAGGCGTGAGGTGGGTTTTATGGTTTTCACTCTACAGATGAAGAAATCGAGGCTGTCCAGTGTCTTGACGAGGGCTCTAGGTGGTGAGGCTGTCTTTCTTGCTGTCTGCACCTGATTCCAAAGCCCATATTTTCACATTCCCTGCAGCAGCCTCTGGCCCACCGTGCAAAGGCGGGGGTCCACAGCCCAGCCCCCCTCGGGCCTCTCCCCTCCTCCACAACTGCCCTGCCCTTCCTGCCTCCGTACCCTCTTCCTTTCCTGTGTTCCTCACTGCATCCCTCATGTTACTCCCATTGGCAGTAGTCCATGGAGCCAGGGAATCAGGTCGGAAGCGTCCTGTGGGAAGAGTTGTAGGGATGCTGAGGTTGATGAGGAGGAGGGATAGGAAGGCCCAGCTCCCTGCCCTGAGTAAAGTCTGGGCCACCTGCTTTTGTGAGCCCTTCTGCAGTAGGCGGGTTCTCCGGAGAAACAGAACCAACAGGACATTTGGATATATCAAAAGAGATTTATTGGCCCACACACCCTTGGAGGCCAAGAAGCCCCACAGTCTTCTGCTGGTAAGCTGGAGGCCCAAGAAAGCTGGTGGTGTCATTCGGTCCAAACCTGAAGTCCTTACAATGATGTAAGTCCCCACCTGAGTCCAAAGGCCCGAAAACTGGGAGTGCCAATGTCCAAGGGCGGGAGAAGGCGAATATCCCAGCAGCAAATTCAGGAGCTTTCGACAGTATGTAGATAGTGTAGGTAGCTCTCTGCTATCTCCTCCATTCCCCTGTTGGAGAACTGACTAGCATCTCCAAAGGAAGAGGATTAGAACTTCTGCTCCCCAGACGTGGGGGTGACCTGGGCTCTGTCCTGCGGAGGGTGGCTGTGCTGATTGCCCGGAGTGTCCCTGGTCCGTTCACGCTCCCACTGTCCTGGGTAATATTTCACTGTCTCTCTTGTTCCCTTAAACCTTCAGCACTTGCTCCGTCATCCTGAGTCTCCTTTTCATTAGAAAGCAGGAGCCACGGCCGGGCGCGGTGGCTCACGCCTGTAATCCTAGCTCTCTGGGAGGCTGAGGTGGGCGGATCGTTTGAGCTCAGGAGTTCGAGACCAGCCTGAGCAAGAGCGAGACCCCATCTCTACTATAAATAGAAAGAAATTAATTGGCCAACTAATATATATAGAAAAAATGAGCCGGGCATGGTAGCGCATGCCTGTAGTCCCAGCTACTTGGAGGCTGAGGCAGCAGGATTGCTTGAGCCCAGGAGTTTGAGGTTGCTGTGAGCTAGGCCGACGCCATGGCACTCACTCTAGCCTGGGCAATAAAGTGAGACTCTGTCTCAAAAAAAAAAAAAAAAAGAAAAAAGAAAGCAGGAGCCACTAGAGCACAGCCTCCACCTCCCTTGCCCCCACCCCATAGCCAGCCAGACCCTCCCCAGACCCCACCCTCTCTTCCCAGCTGGGCGCCGGCCTCTCCTCCTGCAGCACCACTTCCCTTTGTCTCTTGGGTCATCCCCGCTGCCACACAGATGAGCTGTAACATCTCCCATATCAAAATAAAAACAGAAAAAGTACATCTCCCTCCAAATATTGCCCCATTTATCTGCTCCCCTTTAGAGCAAAGTTCCCCAATTTTAGGTCTTAGTTGTCTGCACTGGGAAGAATTTTCCCCAATGTCCTCTTAAACTCTCACCCATCAGGCCCTGTCCCCACTCCTTCTCCTAAACAGCTGTTGTCTCGGTTACCAAAGCGCCGCTGTGTTGCTCCATCCAAGGGTTGTTCTCAGTCTCCATCTTGGTTACAGCCAGCAGCCTTGGGCACAGTCAGTTGTACTTTCTCCCTCCTTGGTTCATTTTCTTCCTCTGGCTGGCATGGCACCCCCTCTCCTGAGTCTTCTCGTCCTTACCAACTACTCCTGCGCCATCTCCTTTCCTAGTTGTCCCTACGCTGCTCTAGGGCTTATTCCTTGAATCTCCTCTCTCCCTACTCTCATGCCTTTATTTCTCATCCAGTTTCAGGGTTTTAAACACAATCTCCAGACGTGTGCGTCTACCTGCCTACTGGACAGTCTGTGAATATCTAATTTCATCTCAAATGTAACATGCCCCAAACCAGATTCCTCTTGCAGCATTCCCATCCCGGTAAGTAGCAGCTCTGATTTCCAATTGCTGAGCTCTAAAGTCTTTCATTGTCTCAACCCTCCAGAGCCGTACTCAGTCCAGAGGCCAGGCGTTGTCTTCCAGTTGCCAGCCACACAAAGGCCAGCCACAGTCTTCCCTGTCTCTGTGGGAGGACACTCCATCCATCCAGTCGCTCAGATCAAAACTTTGGCATTATCCTTATCTCCTCTTTCTTTATTCTCTGCATTTGTGTCTCCAGCAAATACTGTCAGCTCTACTTTCAAAATAGGTCCAGAATCTGATCACTCCGTACCCTTCTGTGGCTGCCCCTGCCATCCCTGCAGGACGTCAGATGCCTGGTCCCCCACCCTGCTGCGCTCCTTGTTTCCTCAAAGACTATCACCCACATTCTCCACCTGGCAGCCAGAACGCCCATTGCAACGTGGAAGCCCCATGGCGCCCCTCTGTTCAGAGCTGCCGAGGGGCTTCCCTGCTTGTTCAGAGGGAGGAACAACATGCTCACCCCCTGCCCTGGATCCCAGCTCCCTCTCTGACTTTGTCTGCTACGCACAGTGATATTTGAAATGTTAAACAGCACAAAATCGTGGACCGATTCGAGACCGGTGCCCACTATAGGGCTGGAGGAAGGTCCTGAAGGTCCCCAGCGCTGCCAGGCTTGCTCCATGTGAGTGTGGGACAGACACAGACTGCTTTTCCTCTGCTCCCACACAACAGCCAACACCGCAGGCCGCTGTGAGCACACGTGTGAGAGTTTTCCCCATGCGACAAGCAAGCGATCAGTTCTGCAGCGACACCAGCTGGGTGTCTCCTAGTTCAGTTCAATTCCCACACTATCTACCTGGCAACAGCCTCAGATCCCACAGGCTGAGGTCTCAACCCCACACAACTGCCCCCACCTCAGACACCAGTCTCCAGTCCAAACTCCCAGAACTTTAGACTGACCAGATGCAAGATGGGGTTCCTCCACTCTCTCTTTGGGTTTGAGTAATTTGCTAGAGTGGCTCACAGAACTTAGGGAAACACTTACTTACGTTGACCGGTTTATTACAAGGACATTACAAAGGACACAGATGAAGAGGTGCATATGGTGAGGTATGGGGGGAAGGTGTGCAGAGCTGCAGTGCCCTTCCCAGGTGCACCACCAGGAACCCCATGCGCTCAGCTGTCTGGAAGCTCTCTGAACCCAGTCCTCTTGGGGCTCTCATGGAGGCTTCGTGAGCAGCTCAACCTTCAGCTTCTCTCCCCTCCCGGACTGGGGCTGGGGCTGAACCTCCAATCCTGCCTTGGTCCAGGTGAGCAGCCCTCACCCTGGAGCTGTCCAGGGGCGTCCAGCCACCAGTCAACTAATGAGCATACAAAAGACATGACTTCGGAGATCCTAGGAGCTGTATGCCAGGGAACGAGATGGAAGACCCAATACAAATTCCATGATCTCACACCCTGTAGTTGCTGGGCGTGAGAGTTCTCAGCAGGAAGGGAGAGCCGGTGCGGCCAGGGAGTGGCGATGGTGCACTTGAGTGCTCAGAAGAGTGGCTACCTACCAGTCACGTGAAGCTTTGTCAGAAGCGCACTGGCTGAACACCAGTTTCCTTCTGGCTCTCTCTGCTCCTGCCCCGCGGCCTCCTTACTGCCAAGTGACAAGCGTCACTGCCGTCGTTCTGGTTTCCTCTGTGTGGGAGGCTCCTCTTCACTCCTGTGGATCTCTGCTCAGATGTCACTTCCCCCAGAGAAGCCCATCGTGACTGCGAGATCGTCCCCAGCACCAGCGCCTTCCTTATCAGCATCACTCTGCAGAGCTCTATCCGCAACCTGATGCACCACATTTTTACTAGTTTATTTTCTGTTCCATGTCTTCCCCCACAAGCGTAAATTTCAAGAGGAAAAGGGCTTTATTTTTCTCTCTTCTGCATCTCCAATGCCTGCACTTAATAGACACTTGATGACATTATTGAGTGAACTACGAATAAATGAGCACTCTGTCATCAAGTAAAGCTAATAATTAGTGCCAACCATCCCTCTTCTAGGCCAAAGCTCAGAATAAAGAAGAACTTCTGGAGAGTCAGAGCTACCCAAAGATGGAATCAGCTGTTTCAAAGAGCTTGTGTGCTCTCAATTTGGGGATCTGGGCATTGTGCTGGCGAACTGGGCTCCACCAACCTGGGATCCACCTTACGCAACATACTTAACCATGGCCTGTGAGCTCTCACGTGTAACGTGTGTAGTGTCACCCATGTCACAGGGTGTGGTGACAGTGTAGGCAAAGTGCTGTCCCGATGCCCAGCACACACTAGGTGCTTAGTAAGTAGTAGCTTCCTCCCCGCACCTCTGTCTTCCCTGCAGGGCTGTGGTGGCCATCAGATGGACATCCACACCAAGGTCTCAAGCGCAGGTGGGGGACATAGATGCAGGCGGGGCTGGAGATGGGGTGGGGGCAGGGATTGGTGGCTTTGCTCCTGCTGGGATGGCTCCCAGGCCTGCCGAGTTGGAGGGCACAGAGCAGGCCCCATCTGTGCCACCAGGCCTTCTGCGATGCTCTGGGAGCAGTGACAAGCGCTAACCCAGATCATGCATATGCAAAGCCCGGTCTGCTTCCCTGGCACAATGGGCCAGAACGACAAAGCAGGTAACAGCTTGCCTCCTCGAGTCAAACTCTGCGTAACGGTCTTGTAGGTCGAAATTGATAGAGCAGGATGGGACCCCGGGAAGATATTACAACTTTCTCTTTTTTTTATACTATCTCTAAACCCAGACTTTTATTCAAAAGTCAAAGACTCTCTAGGCATCTTAGGATAGAATTCAGGGGGCCCACGAACTCTGATGGGAAAATAAAATCTTTATTTCTCTAACTGAAGTAATGCATGTCCTTCTAGTTTGAATACCGGCAACAAATCACATCATGTTTTGTGGTACTTGTGACTTTGTCACTGGTGGAATTCACAGATAGCTTCATATCATATTCTAGTTGTTGCTGATGTCACAAAATATCACTCATACTGATTAATGGTAGTTTGATATAATGGTAGTTTTTGGAAGCATTGCATTCTTATATCTTGTTGTCATATTTTGATAACTGTGTTTTAATGTCATTGGTTTCATTTTTAATCTTATGTGTTTGATTATATTCTACATATTTTAAAAACATTATTCCAAGAGGGGTCTATGGGCTTCAACAGACTGCCAGAGAGATCCATGGCTCAAAGCCGTTCTCTAAACCATCTTGAAGAGACCCATGCATGCTGTGGGGCGTGTGTGCACACATGTGTGCAATAAACGCACATAGAGGTGTTTGTGTTCCAGAAGTAAACCCGCAGTCTAATTTCAGGAACACTTTCCTCCAGGTCAGACTTTGATCCGGTCTTCCTGCCACAAGGGCAGGTTGCTTGCCGTCAGCAGGCCTGGTGGAGAGCTCTGCTACCTATTTTGCCCTAGTGTGCCCAGACCACAGTGACGTCACCTGAGCCACCTCCTCTCCTGGGTGCCTGGCCAGGCCAGTGGACTAGTCCTCCCTGGGCCCGGTCCCCAGTGCAGTCACTGTGCACTCACCAGGACCACGCTGACACTGATCTCCTCCTGAGCTTTCCCATCTCTCCCCATCTGTTACTCACAGAAAGTCTGAGCTTGTTTTTAGATCCAAGAACTTCACTCCACTTCGAACAACAGAATACGGCAGCCTGGGTGGAAAATTAGTAAATTGTTAGGTGTTCACATAAATAAATGGGAGCTTCAGAAGAGCCCAGAAAGCTTTGCTGACTTCTGTCTCCAGGTTGTCCCTGCTCACCCCTGCTTCTCTGGCCACACTGGCAGAATGTCTCAGCTGGAAGCCACTTGAGAAGCCACCTTTGCTGTGTATTCATTTCAGACAGGTAGGTCAGTCGTGACAAGATGGCAGAGCAGAATGCTTGGAAATGACCAGGAACACCTCTAGTTTGGAGCCACTGAAGGCCAGAAAGATCTCTACCCTGCTCCCATCCGGAATGGCTTGGCTATAAAGGCAGAGAACAGCAATAGGGACACCGACAGGAACGGGCTGGTACCCCGCTTGCCATGGGATGCAGCGATGAGCAAGATGATGTCTCCAAACTCCGGGGGAGCTTTGTGAGACATAAACAAATGAAAAGGAACAATATAAGACAGTACATTAGGGGTAACCTTTTTAGTTGCAAATGATAGGAGTTTAATTGAAACTAGCTCAAGGAAAAAATAATTTATTGACTTATTAATTAACTTTAATGTATTAGTTAGCTTTCACTGGATTTTGCTATAGTAACAAACCACTCTCTTCCAAATCTTGGTATATTACATTTATAAAGGTTCATTTCCTACTCGTGTTGCATGTCCTTCGTAGGATGAGAAGGCTGCGGCTCTCTGTCTTGTATCGGTTGTCATTTATGGACCAGGTTGACAGAATAGCCACTTTCCTGTGGAAGAGGAGAAAAGCAGTTGTGAAACAGTGCGTTTGTTCTTCAAGCTCCTACTTGGTGGCAGCATATATCACTTCAGCTTGCATGGGTCAAAGGCTTATAGTGACTTCCAGTGGCCAAAACAGCCACATGGTCAAATCCAGTACTACTGGTGGTAACAGGAATTAGTCACAGACTGTCTCAGTTTCCGTGTGTGGAAAGTCTACAGGGAATTGTACAGTCTCTTAGCTCTCTTCTGTTCTCTGGCTCTGTAATTCTCTTCTACCTCTGAATCTTTTCAGATGTTTTGGTTACAAGTTCTAGTCAATCCTGACTCAAGAGTTTTAAACAATATGGGTTTCATTTTCTGACATGAGGAGTCACAGGCAGAGCCAGCTTGGTGTGTCAGGACCCAGCTCCTCGGCCCTTGCTTCTTCTAGCTTTGTGCTCTTCCACTGGTTGGCTTCGTCTTCAAGCTGATTCCTCTCGTGGTCAGAAGTTGGCTGCAGTAGCTCCAGCCATCTCATCCAGACATGGCAATGTCCAGTGGAAGAACAGAGGCAAGCTCTTTCTTGTGTCTCTTGGTAAGAACAAAGAAACTATCATGGTCTCTGCTGAAGAGCAAGCCCTCTGAAGGTGGATAACTGAACAACATCAAGGTGAAATGATGTTGGATAGGTAATAAACAAGCTTCACGCACAATTCCCACTGAGAATTGGCTCTTCCTAAAGCATCCACCTTTTCTCCCAGCCCTGATTCTTTCTGCTGCCTGGCTAACAGAGGTGGGGAATGTGATATTTCTCTGTCACAGCTCTAAGGGTACTGGAAAGATACAGCCAGCATGAAAATGACACACTTCTTCCACGTGTAACTCTGCAAATGTAAAATGAAATTAATTCAAGAATGTACAAATTTCATTTATTCTGGGTTCTTCAGTAAAGAGGCAAATCAGGGAGCATTTTCAGGCTCAGAGGAATGATTGCTTCTCAGGGGATCAGAGGACCAAGGCTCAGTGGCCTGAGAGATCAATGACTTGCCAATTTTATGCTTTTCAGCGTAGATATCATAAAGGACAGAAAGCCCTGGCTCAGGGCCTTAGAGCTTCTTCTCAAGCCTAGTTCCTGGTATTGGCCCCCTCAACACGGCTAGAATCTATGGAAATATGCCTACTTTCTTGATATAATCTTGCACAGAAAACTGCTGCTTCCCTCTGTATTAATCTCCAACCTCAGAAAAAAATCCATCAAACTCACACCTGAAAATGCTTTGGATATTGGAAATATCATATAAAGAATGTAAAAAAAAACATACTTTATATGCCTAAAGAAATAAAAATGAGACTTAAAATAAATTAGCAAGACCAAAGAATATAAAAGAAGCCAAATATATTTTAAAAGTGAATCAAATGGTACTTCTAGAAACTGAAAAATATAATCATTCAAATTAAAACTCAATGGCTAGATAAAATAACAGAGTAGACAGCTGAAGAGAAAACTAGTGATTCAGAAGATAGATTTGAAGAAATTTTCCAAAATGAAGCATAGAGAGACAAAAACAATTTAGGAAAGATAGGTCAAAATACATGGAGTGAGAAATTATAATATTTATAGTACAGGTTGAGCATCTCTAATCAAAAATCTGAAATCTAAAATGCTTCAAAATCTGCAACTTTTTGAGCACTGACATTATACTCACAGGAAATGCTCAGCAGAGCATTTCAGACTGAAGATTTTAGGATTAGGGATGTTAAACTGGTAATAATGCAAACATTCCAAATACTGAAAAAATTCAAAATCCAAAACACTTCTGGTCTGAAGCATTTCAGATAAGGAATACTCAGCCTGTTTTCTGAAAATGTACATACCTTTGAGGAAATGCATACCCAGAAATTAGAGCTGGAGCCTTAGTTCAAAATTCCAAACCAAGGTAACAGAACTCTTAGACATGTGCATTAGGAGAGAGAGAGACAAGAATACTCACGACAGCAATGCTGAAATAGCAAAAGAAAACAAGAACTGGAAAGCAATAGGAAAACAGATAAATTGTGATGCATACTTTATATGTATATATTATATATATAAATCATATTGCGGTTGTAAAATACTGTCCAGAAGTGAACGTTAATGAACCACTGTCATACACAGAAATGTAGAAGAGCCATTAAAATGATGCTGAACAACATTAAAAATGCAAGTGACAGAAAGACATATAAAATATTTTTTCATTTATGCAAAGTTCAAAAGCATAAAAAATTGAGTGATTTACTATTTAGGAATATATGAATATGCGAAAAACACAAGGAAAAATGAAGCAATGATAGACAAAAATTCAGTTGACTTTTGAGGGCTGAGGGAGAGCGATGGGATGGGGAAAAGCACACAGGGGCTGATGTTCTACTTCTTCAGCTGCGTAGTGGCTTTGTGAGCATATTTTATTGATTTTGTGGATGGAAAATCTAAACTCTAAAATAATTTAAAGAGGTTCATTCTGAGCCAAATTTGAGGACCATGGCCCAGAGCCATACCCATGAAGTCTTCTGGGTTACAGTTAGGTTTTATATATTCCAGGGAGAGAGGAATTACAGGTAAAATCATAAACCAATATATGGAAGGCATACAGTGGTTTGGCCCGAAAAGGCAGGACATCTCCAAGTGGGGGCATATACTCATAGGTGGGTTTAGGGATTCTTTAGCTGACAATTGGCTGAAAGAGTTAGGCTTTATCTAAAAGACCAGAAAGGAAAGGCTTATGTTAAGATAAGGGTCTAAGTACTCTGTGAGGTCCAGACAGGAGGATCTCTTGAATTAAGATAAGGATCTGCTAGGATGCTTGAGTTAAGATAAGGGACTCTTCCATCTTTCAGAGGATGCTATACCAGAATAGGGTTGGGAAGTACACAACATTATATCAGGTTAACAAACCTGTCTAGTGAGATTTTATCATTTATAGATATGACTAACCAGGCCCCTTAGAAAGGAATTTGGGCAAAAGAAAAAGATCAGAATTCAACCCTCAATTTTTATATCCTCCACATTATGTTATAAATATAATATCTTTATGTATACTTAATATATAAAAATAAATGTATGGAAAATACATATCAAACAAATGCATACTAAAAACATAGCAAAGCTGTCAATTTTATTAGACTAAATGGATTTTAAGGTGAACATCATCAAAAAGAACTAAGAGAGATGCTATATACCAGTAAAATAAACAACAGATAAAGACAATACAATGGTCACTAACATATGCACACAATAATAAAGCCTTGAAATCTGTAAATTTAATAAATTGAGAAATAACTATTAGAATAAGTAGATAAATCATTTGTTATAGTCATTGTTTTTAACACATTCCTCTATGAAACTAATCAATTAAATCAACAAAAAGAAAAGAAAAAAAAAAAGAATAGGTAGATTTGAATTACACGACTAATAAGTCTGAACTAATACACATATATTCCACACCTAATAAATATAGAATGTATATTCTTTTAAAGAACACATGGAACATTCACAAAAGTCAACATTTAACTTGAGTGACAAAGGAAGCCTCAATAAATTCCAAAGAACCAACATCACCACACATCTCTGACCATAACGCTATAAAACTGGGAGTTGGTAACAAAAAGATAGCTTTTAAAAATCCCATATGCCTGGAAACTAAAAAGCATACTAATGAATAACCCTGTAGTTAAAAAGGAAATCACAAATTAAATTTGTGGAACACAACTAAATTACTTCTTTGAGAGAAATTTAGAGCTTTAAATACATTTATCACAAATCAAGAAAGAACAAAAACAAATGAGCTAAGCTTTCAACTTAAGAAGTTAGAAAAAGAGCAGTTGTGTACACCCAAAGAACTGAGAAAAAGGAGAAAATATAAATGAGGGCAGACAAGAACAAATAAAGAACTAAGAAAAGTAGAAAATGTAGCAAAACTAAAAGTTGGTTTTATAAAAATAGTTATACATCTGATAAGTCTCTGGCAAGGCATTCAAATTTTAATAAAAGGAAAGAAGATACAAATGAAAAAATACAAAATGAATGAAAAAACCCTGAAGACATAAAAGTGTTTTGAAAACAATAAAAGGATTATCATAGACTATTATAGAAAAATATTTGAAAACTTGGGTACGGGGAATAAAATTCTGATAAATAAAGCAAAACTCTCCAAAGAAAAAATTGAATAAATCATTATTTTAAAAATTGAAAAGTAAATGCTCCCTTAAATTCACACATGTTCCAACAAAGCCTGAAAGTCAAAAAGTTTTATAGGAGGGTGTTATTAAACTTCAAACAATGTATAAATGATCTATCTCATGCAAGTTGTTCCAGGAGAAAAAAGGAGAGAAAGCTGCCCAACTTTTTACGAGGTAAACTTGATTCCAAAGTCAGCAAATGATAGTTCAAAAGATTCATTTCATTTCTGAACATACATATGACTACTCTCCACTAAAGAAAGTATTTGTTAACTGAATCCAACTGTGTATTTAAAAAATACATCATGATCAAAGTGAATATTTCCAGGAAAAAGTAACAATATAAAAACTCTTTCAAAGTAATCCACAAAATTAACAGACGAAAGGAGAACTAAATAATATGATTATCTTGATAGATGAAGAAAAAGCATTAAATAAATCTCAGCACCTTTTGTAGAATAAAGGTAAAAATAGTAATAATTCTCAGAAAACTAGAAATAGAAATCTCTTTACTTGATTAAGAATGTGTACCTCAAACCCACAGCAAATGTTATTCTCAGGAGAGAAACCTGAGACACACCTGCTAATGCTGAGCCTCAGCACAGGGGATGCTTGTCATTGTCACTGCGTTTTAATGCAGCATTGGGATCACTGGCCAATGCAACAAAGAAAAGGAGAAAAGTGTGAGAAACAATGACAGAAAGGGAAGAGACAAAAATGTAATACTGGCAGATGGTAGAATCATCCTCACTGAGAAACCAACCAACAAAACCATCATCAGCCCAACTGCCGGAACTAGCCAGTGTTCACCAACACTTACAAATGCAAGGTCAATTCATAAAAAGTCAGTAAACATGTCAGTATTTCTGCAAAACCCAATTCAAAATACATAAAAATAAATGAGACAATTAAAATAGCAATGCAAACTAGAATTAGCTTTAAAATAAACAATGTGTAGGATCTTCATTTAGATGTGTTAAAACTCAAAGTAAATAAGAAAGAATTGAAACAAAGGAAAAAATGTATTTTGTTCATGAATGGATAACCTGACATTGTAAAGATATCCAGCTCTCCCTAAAGTAATCTGTAAATTGATTACAATTTCAATTTAAATCTCATATGGATTTTTTGAGGAATATAACAAATTTATGCCAAAATATATATCAAAGAATATATTAATAGATCCACATTTAGCTAATTATAGCTAATTAAATTTTGTAAAAGAAAAACACATTAGGACAGGTCATCTTATGCAATATGAAATTATAAAAGCAAATCCACAGTAGTGAAGTAACAAAAGCAATGTGATAGAGATCAATGCAATAGAATTGAGTGCTAAAAAGACTAATTATATTCATATTATATACTAATTTCTGAAATTCACACATATTAATCATTAGCAAATCATGAAGAAGAATAATACTGAATAAAATAAAATTATATACTTACATTATAAAAAAGTTGATTTTTGATAGATTACTTGTACGTGAAAGGTAAAATTACAATATTAATAATAGAAATAGATAATATATTTGCCACTGTGGTATGGAAAAAGATTTACTAAATAACACTCCAAAAGTACAAACAACAAGGAAATAAGAAAAGATAGATTTGACTTTATCAGAAATTTGTTCAATAAAAGAAACCACTGTCAATGTTTACACACCAGTTACAGACTGAGACAAGGTATTTTCAACAACAAAAAAATAATCAAGAGACTAGTGTCTACAATGTTCAAAACACTTTTAAATCAGTAACAAAAACATGGGGACCAGTGGCATAAGGGGAAGAGAATATGACTAGGCAGTTCTGGGTAGGGAAAACCTAAGTCGTTAACAAGTATGTAAGAGGGGTAAACTCATTAAAAGTGGTAATAATAGTAGTAGCAGCAGCTAGTACTACGTGTACTATTACTGGTAATTACTGAACACTTACAAATACCACACTTTTCATTAATTTATTTAATCCTCATAACAACCCCCTAAGGTAATTATATTAATATTTCCATTTCATAGATGCAAAAGCTGAGGGCCAGAGATGTGGTTTATCTGCTTCTCTGTGGTCACACAGCTGCTAAATGATGGAGTGAGGATTGGAACCCCTACTGGTAGCTACCACAGAAACCACAATTCGATGCCTCTCAGACTGCCAAGGCTGTTGGCAAGGACGAGGGAAACAGAAAGCTCCGTGGGCTGCTGGGAGAATTCAGACTGCTGCAGATAGGTGTTCTGGAGGTCAGTCTGGGAGCGTTGAGTATAACTGAGCACACTTTGAACCCAACGCCAGGTCACCAGGGACGTGAACAAGGAGCCGGATGCAGACCAGGCGCACGTCCCAGGGCCACGGGAGGTCACAAGCGGCTGAGTGGACCATGCAATGCCAGGCAGCGGCTGTCAGAGCCAAGACTCACAGCAGCATGGGTAGGTCTCACAGACACAGTGCTAAGTTAAAAAAGAAGAAGAAATAGAAAGCCCATAGCATGATGCCATTTACACACATCAGACACACAGATACACACAAACACACATACGCTGCATTGAAAATGTATTTTAGAAAGCTCGATCCTATTCAAAGATCTATGCCAAACATACTGGGAATGGGGGAAAGTACTGTGGGTCCAGGATGAAGAAGACAAAGATTAATAAATAAAACCAATAAGAGCTTTTAGCTCAAGCACAGTTTGCCACAATCTGAGGAATATGATTAGCTTCTATCCTTAAAGTTCCACTCCCCCACCCTCAAGGTCAGCAGGCCAAGTCTCTAGCAGCCACCTGCCTGTAAGGGCCAGCCCCGTGGTTTCTGCCTGATTGCTGTGGCCAGAACTCAGAGGCCACGGCTTCCCTTTGCTATCTGAACCCCTGGAACGTGAGAGCTCAGGCATGGCCAAGACCCTCACCTGGTGGGGGCTCGGACTCCACAGAGGCCGGAGCTGAGGCAGAGCTCAGCCCTCCGCACAGAGCTTCAGGGGAGCACGGCTCCTCCTCACCAAGCCCCTGCCCGACCCTATCCCACCTCCTAAGTTCAGCTGCATCCTCCCACCTGTATGATCCCCAGTTTCACTGCTCGGGGACCACAATGTCACCAACCCGGAACCTCCTTTTTCCTTTGCCACCCCAGCAACTCGCTGGGGGAGGCCTTTCCTGCTCTTTGCCCCAAGCAGGGTAAGAGACGCTTCCCCCCGACCCCTTTCCCCATTCCCATCTCCTGGCTTATACACAGGCCTGGCTTTGGACCTTGACGGTCACAGGGTCAGCAATGGGGAGAGTACCTCGCGCGCTCCGGCTTGGCCGGCCTGCCCTGTGAGCTAGCTGTGTGGGCTTCCAGCGTTTCCACCTTCCATCTGGGCTGTGTCACTTAGCACTTTCAAAGGTGTTGCTTTCTAATACGGTCACTTCCTGTGTATGCATTTAGTGTCCCCTGCTAGACTGATAGCTCTCAAGGGACAAGGCCGTCCCACCCCCAGTGCCTTGGCAGAGGGGTATGTGTGTGGCGTGTCCTAGGACAATGTCAGCTCTGCTGTTTGTCATGGTGAGAGGCGTTGGCCCTGAGTCGGGCGTTCCTTGTGGCCACAGCTCTCTCACTCGCTGTCGGGCAGACTGGACCAGGGCGGGCAGAGCCGTTAGGAAAACACACGCAGCTAGGGGATGTTTGCACCTGTGCAGCATACAATGGCCCTTTCTCGCGCACGGCCCACGTAACTGCGGCGGCCTTCAGGGGCGGGGCGCCCGACCAAGGCCGCCCAGCTCTGGGCTGTGGAGGCAGGTTTGGTGGCACATCATTTGTGTCCACCTCGCCATTCTTTCAGATACGCCAAGGCTGACCGTCTGGGCGTTTTTCCTCAAGAGTGCCATGCGCACTGCCTGTTCCCTTGAACTTTAGCAACTCCTGCGGCGCAGGCCTCTGACCCATCCAACTCAGCACAAGCAGGAATCCTCCAGGACCACTCGGCCGGGGGAGGAAAAGCTAACCAGCTTGAACAATGATTTCTCCAAACAGCTTCTCTCCATCAGTGCTAGGAGTTCCCCAGGGGCCACAGGGAGATGCTGAAAGAGACGCTCCAAAGGCTGTGCCACTCGGGAGTGGCTTCAACTGCAAATGCCCTGGATTGTGTTCGGACAACACGAACACCCGGTCAGCAGCAGGAAGCTGACATCCTGTCTTGCCGGCTTTCCCACCGCTCACACGGGACAAAGGAGCGTCCTGTGGCTGTGTCTGGGGTGGGGGCCGCGTCCTCCTTCCACGCAGAGCCCCTTCCCGGGCAGTTTCAGTTGCCCGGGTGTGGGGCAGCCCGTGTGCTCACGCGGGGCCTGTCGGACCTGTCGGACCTGTCGCTGCGTCTGCACCGACAACCGCCTGCTCGGGAGCCTCATTCAGAAGCCAGAGGGCCGGGTCCTGCGCGCATGCGCACTGTGCTTGGGGGGCCTCCGCTCAGACCCCTCTGGAGCACTCTGGGGAGCCCAGCCCCTGCCCCCGGCCCCTCATCTCCACCCAGCTGCACGGCTCCTACGGTAAACACATGACCTCACGTCTGGCTGTCTGGCATTCTGGAAGCTGTCCAAGGAGGCTAGGCAGGTGGGGATCCCAACCCTCAGTGGGAAGGAGCCGTAGCCCAGGCAGCGCTGTGAGCCCCGTCCTCCGGGCCTTGCAAGGCCACCCTGGAGAGCTGGCTGCAGGCCCTTGCTCTGCTCCCCTCTTGCTCGGTGGGGCAGCCCCGCACGCCTCCTTTGTGATGTAGCTTATGGCTCCCCCGGGCTGGGGACAACCTCTCATTGATGTCCCTCCGGCCTCCCTGTGCCTTCTCTCCTTTCGCCCTGGCCAGCGGGAGTCTCAGCTCCATCAGCAATTACCCAATAGATAGTACCCTCTGCTCCCAGAGCCCCAGCACAAGCCAGGGGCCCTTACAGGTGTGCTCTGTCTGATTCCTCCAAACGAGATCCCCAAGGAGTTTGCATTCCTTCTGTCTTTGCAGCTAAAGGACCAGAGAGCCAGTTAAGTCATGACCAGCTCTGCCAGCCTCACCCTCCCAGCAGAACGATCACTCTGCTCCAGCCTCCTTCATCCTAGGTCCTCACCAGACCGAGCTCTTCTTCACCGTGACATTTCCCTGCAGACACTGGGCTAATGTGAACTGACAATGGGTGGGGTCTCAGGCGGGGCCTGGGCTGTAGTTTCTCATCAGCAGAGCAGGCGGTTGGACACACGTGTGGCCCTGCCCTCCTCACTGCTCCTGCCCTCCCCTGCCCGCTCCTCCCTCCTCTTCCCACCCAGCCTGGGGCGCCAAGCCGGTGTCAGCTCCGCCCCCTCACCCCAATCACCCCAGCTTCTACATAACCAACACCACTCAGGGCCCGAGAGGCTGGGGGGACCCGTGGGGGCTTATGTCACCCTCACCAACTGCCCACCATCAACTCCAGGCTCCGCACAGGCTGCGGCCTGGTTTCTGCCCAGCCTCCTGCCCCGGCATTGGATTAGCCTCCTGCCCAGAGCACAGGCTCCGCAGTCACATCGACCCGGCCTCAACATCAGCTCTGCCACTGACCCTGTCCTGGAGCCTCTCCAACCTCAGTTCTCCCCCACGAGATGGGCGTCACCTTACTCCCGAGTGCCGCTGTGAAGGGCAAGGGGGCGCAGCAGGAGTGGGCACACGGAGGACTGGCCAAGGGCAGCTGCCTTTACCGGGCTCCCTCCAGAAGGCCACCGACCTAGGGCCTGGACCGCACTGCTCCTAGACCCTGGTGTCCAGCCACAGCCTAGGGCAATGACACCGAGCACTGCCTGCGGCCTGGAGGCCCTGTGCCCCGGCCTCTCTCCAGGACGGAACCCAACTCACGTGCGCCTCAGGCCTGGTGCTGACACCTGGTGCCTCTGCAGGCCATTCCCTGCCCCACCAGTCCCAGCCCAGCTTCCAGACTGCAATGCAGCCTTCTGGCCTGCCCAGGGGGCCACACCATGCTCCCCTCGTCCAGACCTGGGCCTCGGGCCTCTGCATCCTCCTGCTGGGCTGTTACTTTGTCCAGGCTTCTGTTTTGTCACCCCGGGCCCCCCTCAGTCTTGCAGTCTCCCCTTGGCCGACTGACCACTGCTCATGTGAAGACACAGCCCTCAGGGACGCCTGCTTGTCTGTGTGACATCAGCTGAGGAAGAACCTAGAGCTGGCATGAGGACTTTACACGTTGTTTTCAGGCCACAGTGAAATTCTCAGCAGACTGGGAGGATGCAGACAATATTTTGAGTGTCGATATTATCACCAGTTATTTAGATCAATTTAAGTTGGATTTTACTGGGGTTAGGTGAAAATGTATCATATTTGAAATACGGGCACAGTCAAGACAGTGTAGTGATCTCACATGGTGTTAGCAATAGACACGAATCAGGACTCAAGGAATAGGTAAAAAGAAAAAAAATTCAGTCATTGCCCCTACCCCAGCAACACCATCCTGCACCAGAGAAACTGTCCCCTCCCCACCCTCCCACTGAAATGCTGCTCCTACCTGCTGTCTACAGAGTTTTCACCCACAGAGTAAGAGGGTACCAGTGCCAGGGCTGGCAGGACCCTGGAGACCACTTGGGCTCGTGGGTCCCAAGCACAGCTGCTCATCAAGATCACCCTAAAATCATCTGTATTTATAAGAAATACAGATTCTAGGTTGTGCTCCATGACCACTGACTCTGAATCGCCAGGGTAAGCAGCCCAGGAAACTGACTGTTTAGCAGATGGCCAGGTCATTCCCCCAAGCACCCAGACTATGGAACTCCTCGTCTCGCCTAGTCCCCTCACCATCAGGTAAGGCGTGGAGGCCGCGGGTTGGGGTGTCTGGCTCAGGGCCTGGGCCAAGCACGGCAGGACTGGACAGACCCATGGGAGGTCCCCCAGCTCCCCTTGCTGCCACACGATCCCGTCTCTGTTGCCCTGCAGAGCGTCTGTCCTCAGCTTGCCAGATTATTTCTGTGCACAGGTGTGCCTGCGGCCACCGGTACTGGGCTTAGAGATCACACAGCGCTTCTAAGTCCTGTCATCTTTCGTCTGCAAACTGCGGGCAGCCATGCAGTTTCCCCTTCCCCTGACTCTGCCAATGGGATCCGAGCAGGGGATCTTTCCAACTATTTTGCCTCCAGGAGAACAGGCTATGGAAAATAATTCCATGGGCCATTCAGTTTTTGAAACTTTTTAGACGTGGCTGCATTCTTTATTTCTGAGCCCTGCCACAGAGTACACATTTCTCTTGAGACAGGTCACTTGGCTGACAAAATCTTGAATTGCCGTAATGTCGACCTTCATCTCCTCCGAGGCTTAAAGCATTCTACCAGGCGTCACAGTCCATATTTTGAATCCAAGTTGAGAGACAAAGGGAGACACGGATTTAAAGTATTTCAGTGAAACAGGGACAGACTTGGTATTAGGATCTCTTAATTCCTTACTTCTGTATCGTTAATAGCCTGTCAAACAAGGACAAGCCACACAGCATCCTAAAGTAGGAAAATAGTTTCTGCATCTGATTTCATAGTAAAAAAGAAAATATGTCCCCATAGCTTTTATGTGGTTTCCTGTTTTGAAGATGAAACAAGCACCAGCCCTCCCACCCCAAGTACAAAATTAACATGCTCATAGTTTTAAAAATACTTTCACATGCATTATCTCCTCTTAGCCCTCAAAATCCTGCATGACAGGCACCCGTTCTCTAACTATCAGACTCCTTCTATGAGACGAAGAAACCTGGGCTCCAGGAGTTGAAGTGCCTTCCATCACACCGCTGTTTCTCTGAAGGTAGAGCTGGGCCTCCTGGGGTCAGGCCTGCCTAGGTGGCACCATGTGGCCTTGGGACCCCATTCCATCCCTTCCCTTGCTCCCCAGTCAGTAAGTCCTGTGCTTTCCCTCTGATACCAGCAGCAGTTACTTCCCCCACTTCAGTTGTAATATTGGCTCCAATGTGGGAGATGCCAAACTATTTGAGGCAATTTACATACATTGCCCTATTTGCCTTATACAAAAACCTTACGAGGTGGTTATTCTCTTCCATTTCTGAGTACACTGAGACTGAGCATATTAGAGCTTCCAATTGTTCTTCCAGATCTACTCTCCACCCTTTTCCACCTGCTCAGAGCTGCCAGGCTGACCCACTCAGGCCACTCCAGCAGGCTTCTATTCCCCCTGGCCTGCGGTTGGGTCCAGCCCATGAGCCACCAGCACAAGATGCAGGGAGGGATGAGGGTGAGGCCAGGGTGCTTCCCCGGCTCCCCTCCCTGCAGAGGTCCCAGCTCCTGCCAATCAGCCCCCTCCATGCTCCCCCTAGTCTCCAGTTCCAGTAAGCACCCTCCTTTCAAAACAAGGGGTGGGAACAGCAGTGTCCTGCAGGGCCACATTGGAGCCTCAGGCAGCAGGAAAACTGAGTGTGCCTGCATACATGTTTGTATAATGGTTACTCTTTTCCAGAATATTAGTTGAAAAAATATTGATCATCTGGGAAGTAGATGTATCAAAACTCACGGTATTACTTTACGCCTGCAGTCCCACACCCCCACACCTCCACACTCCGCACCCCTGCCATGGACCAGTATTGCCGCAGCAGCAAGGAAAGCTTTGTCTGTGTTTACAGCCACTCCCCATCACTGGCATAAGCTCTGCCTCCTGTCAAATCAGGGGGGCAAAAGGTTCTCACAGGAGCGGAAATCCTACTGTAAACCGCGCATGTGCAAGATCTAGCTTGCCTTTTCCTTATGAGAATCTAATGCCTGATGGTCTGAGGTGGAGCTGAGGCGGTGATGCCGGTGCTGGGCAGTGGCTGCAAATGCAGATTATCATTAGCAGAGAGGTTTGACTGCACAACAAATGTAATGTCTTAAGCACTCCTAAAACTATCCCCATCAACCCTGTTCACGGAAAAATTGTCTGCCATGATACTGGTCCCTGGTGCCAAAAAGGTTAGGAACTGCTGTTTTAAGCTTAAATAGTTTATTTTATTCCAAACTGAATTTATTATAATTTTGTTTTCCTTGCTTTAATGGAAGCAAATTCATCAACCATACTTTCAAAATCTACTTCTTTGCTTTAACTTTTTCCAAGTGAGAGTTCTGTGTTACAAGTGAGAGGAAATAACTTTAAAAATATTTGATGAATATAAAAGTTTAGCATGAGGTAGACATGTACTTCCTGAATATGGAAATAAATGAAATAAAAAGTAAACTGGAAGTATATGAATCATGGCTAAGTGTACCAATTACAGTGAAACCAATTTATGTCAAGTAGAAATTAAAATTTTAAATGTCTTATGTTCACATTTGAAATAGAGATATGAAATTAAATAAAGTATTTTCAAATTTTGAATTTTTAACAGCAGAAAAGTTAGAAAACCATAGAAAGGTTTCCATGAATACATCTGATTGACAAAAAGCAGCCAGTAACTTGGCTTTTAACTATTTTGATGATTTAAGTCCTGTTGAAATTTCATCTGAAGTAGTTTTCACTAACATGCAATATCAATAATTTATAATATAAAATCAGTGTTTGGATCTTCTCAGATTCATGAATTTTGCTTAGTGCACTATTATTTAAATTTGGAAGTATCCTTGAGAATTCTCTTTTTTTTTGACAATACCAATTGCAGTGTTGTCCTGCAAAAGAAATTTTGGTGAGCTGAAGTTAATTAACTATTATTTAAGACAGTTACTGGGTTAAGAGAAATTTCAAACATAGAATTTCTTTTAACTGAAAATGACATAAACAAATAAGGAGATTTGAAAAATAGCATTGATGAGTTTGTTTCTATTTTAAGCAAGGACAGTAAAATTACTATATATTTTGGTTTGATATAAATAAAATATTTAAGTTTAAAATAATAAGTATTAAAATAGTAATACTTTCTTTTCAATATTTTTTAAACTCCTTTAGTGTTCTGGGAAAATTAACCATTGAAAATGCACAAATACATATGTGTGTGTGTATGTGTGTGTGTGTGTGTGTGTGTGTATGCACAGGTTTTCCTTTTCCCTCAGGCTCCAATATGGCTTGGAACAGCATAGTCAGAGCCTGTTTTTATTTAATAATTTGATATTTTGTTCATCATGGATTTTTTTTACATAAATTTTAACTCAAAAAAATATTTCCTTAAAATATGTTTTTATCTGATTGCTGTGTTTTTTTGGTGTTCCCTTAAATTCATACCCAAGGCAAGAGCCTTGCTTGTCTCACGCTAGTGCCAGCCCTGGGTAAAGGTGTCTGTCGTTCCTAGTCCTGGAGTACTGCACTGCCCTTGTGCCCATGCCTTAAGATCGCACCACTAGCATGCAGCAAGACCAATGCCCAAATCCAATTCTGCAAGATTCTAAAGTTCTTGCCCGCTCCTCTGTGCTGTGTGAGAACCAGCAAAAACCAAGCCTCTCCCGCAGTTCGCTAGCCTACGGAGCACCTGTGCTTTCTTCTGTCTAGAAGTAGAGCCTCCGCCAGGGGCAGGATTCTACAAACTGCCCCCTTGGCTGGGCACACTGCGGGCTATTTCCTGGCAAGCAGAAGAGTGACAGGGCCTGGCTCCACCTGGGAGTCCTCAGGCCTCGGGCAAGCGGGCTCTGGGATAGTCTTTGATGCTGGATTTTATTTTATTTTTTTCTTTTCCAAGTCATTCTCTAATTGAAAATGACTCCATGCAGCTGTCAGCCTGGAGGCTTCGGGTGTCTACACCCCAGCCTGTGCCAATCCCGGAGATCCTCGTCGTGATGACCTCAAGCGCATAAGCCAGGAAGACATTAACAACTGTTTATTTGCGCCTGACGAGAAGGCGCTGGAGAGTGCAGGCCTTGGGGCTCCTGGAGACTGGAGGTGTTCCTAGTAAACCAGAGAGCCACACGCACAGAGCCTGCTCGCAGACAGAAGCAAGTCCACTCTGTCCCGCCAGGGGAGGGGCAGGCTGAGCAGAGGAGGGGCTGGGGCAGGGTACTTTTCTCCCTGCCATAGGAGGTGAGAACACCAAGTGCTGGGATTTTGCTTCAAATGTGATATGCAGGGGGACTCTCTCTCTCCGTAATTCCTGGGCAGAGTTCACGTCCTTGAGGCCACATCTCTTGGTGAAGCAGCAAAGACTGACTTACCTTTTCGGGGGCTCCGTTTCCTCCTTGGTAAAATGAAAGTAACCGTAGTACCTACCTCTTGGGTTGGGAGGGGAGAAGGGCTGGTTTTAGCTATTTTGAAGAAGGAAAAGGAAGTGCTCAGAGAAGATAAGTGACTTGTCCAAGGTCAAATTATTGTATTTTTCATAGAGAAGCAATGGGATTCAATGTACACTTTCTAAATTCCAAGAGAAATAACGTTTGAGCTATACGGTAGACTTGCTCATTCACTTAATGATTATTTTACAGAATAAGAAAGTGACAAATATTGGGAGAATTAAGGTGAATACCTAGGCATTCATTCCACAAACATTAATCATGCAGATAGTAGGAGCAAGGTACTGTTCAAAGTGCTTGACATAGGCTAGCACACAAGACAGCCAAGACCTCTGCATTAGGGAGCTCATAACAGCAAACAGTAAGTACATAAACAAACATATATTGTAATATAGGGTAGTGGTGAGCTCTAGGAAGAAAACTTGAGCAGGACAAAGGGGTGGAGAGTGAAGGGTGTTGCAGGGAGGGGATGGGGTGGTGGTGATGCTGGCTATTTCAGGTATGGTGGCCAAAGAAGTTCTTTCTAAAGAGGTGAAATGTTAGCAAAGATTGGAATATCGTGAACAATGATCCATAAGGAGATCTGGGTCAGGAGGATCACAGGCAGAGGGAATGGCAAGTGCAAAGGCCCTGAGGTAGGAATGCCTGGTGGATGTAAGGAAAAGCAATACTGCCTGTGCGATTAGAGCAGAGTTAGAGAGATGATCAGGGCCAGGTCATCGGGGTCTTTGGATTACAAGTGGCAGGGCTTTGAATCAAAGATTAGCCTAATCTGACTTACATTTGAGCAGGATTTTTCTGCCTGCTGGTTAGAACAGAAGGAGGGAAGAAGGATGGAAGCAGGAAGAACAGTGATGAGAATATTGCAAACGTGTAGATGAGAGGAGCTGACGCCTTGCACCTGGTTGTTGTTGGTGGAGGTGGTGAGAATTAGTCTGTATACATTATCAGATTAGAGTTACTGGATTTGCCATAGATAAGATATAGTATAAAACTAGGTGAATGAAGGTATCATTTATAGAGGTGGGTAAAACTGTGGGAGGATGGAGTTGGGGAGAGGGCTGAAGTCAAGAGTTTGGCTTTGAATAGCAAGATTATTTGCACAGAGAAATGCAATTGGAGTAAAACTTGAAGAACTATACACTCATACATATAAAGTAATATAAATAAATAATACAAATATCTTCCTAATTAGCCTAATTGTTGATAATTGGTTAATCTGGCTTTTTCTCCAGACTTTTAGAAGAAATAACTAAATCCGAATCTAATGATTTATTGGCATGTGGTCCCAGTAGTTTTCTGCACCTTTGGGATGATGAACTAGTAAGTTCCTCCAGGGCAGGGACTCATTATTTATCTTTGTCATTTCCTGGGCTTAGCCAGTGCCTGCCTGATTTACAATAGACTTCTAATAAATGTTAATTTATTAGAGGGAAATGGAATGCTTGCACAGGAAAACAAGGTCAATCCTCCGCAAAGCTGTAAGGTGTGGATGTGCCTTAGGGCTCCTGCTTCCTCTGCTGCTTAGTTCCAGTGACCTCACACAGGTCTGCTGAAGCACTCTGCCAGGTCTGCACCCCACAAGGGTCCCTTCCCAACCCTAAAAGGGTCATCCTTGCATCAGATTTCCATTTCACCTACTGTGCCACTGAGACAGGAGGTGGGATATGTGTGTCCATATGATGTGTACAATGTGTGTTGCAATCCACAAGACTGTTTCTTTGGGCCACAATTTTGATACCATGGCTGGCCCGAGTAGCTGGTACTTCGTGCCATCCAGTTTTTAAGAGACCCTGAAATATAATATTCCATCATGTAGGTGTAAATTGCCTGTGTGCCTTTATACACAGGGCTGAGCTTACAGGAGGGAGGTTGTATTTTTAAGAAATAAATCAGGCAGTGCAAAGGCAGGAAGGGCCAACCATGTGCAAAGATGTTCAAGAGGACAGAGTATGAGAGGACTGGGATGTCATGGTGTATTGTCAATTAGCTACTGCTGCATAACCAGCCACCCTAAAATAATAATGTATTGGTTGGACGCAGTGGCTCACACCTGTAATCCTAGCACTCTGGGAGATTGAGGCAGGAGAATCGCTTAAGATCAGGAGTTCGAGACCAACCTGAATGAAAGTGAGACCCATCTTTATCAAAAAACAGAAAAAATTAGCCAGGCGTGGTGGTGTGTACCTGTAGTCCTAGCTACTCAGGAGTCTGGGACAGGAGGATTGCTTGAGCCCAGGAGTTTGAGGTGGCAGTGAGCTATGATGAAGTCACTGCACTCTAGCTGGAGTGACAAAGAGACCCTGCCTCACAAAAGAAACAAACAAACAAACAAAATTTATTATTACTCACAGGTGTGTGGGTCAGCTGCACACTCCAGCTGGTCTGAGCCAGGCTTGGTTAACCATGGCTGGTCCTGGCTGGGGCTCACTCATATGTCTGTGGCTCTAAATGGCCTTGGCTGGGCTGGTGGGTGCTGTTCCAGGGGTCCCATCCCCCCACAGGCTAGCCTAGGTATACCTTCATGGCAGTTATAGGGGTGCAGGAAGGAAAGAAGGGTTGTGTAAGTCCTCTTTAAACCTGGGCTCCAAGCTTACACATCAATAGTTTTAGCACATTCTTTTGGCCAAAGCAGCCACAAAGCCAATCCACATTTCAGGAGTTGGGGGAGAGGCCCCAGCTCTTGGTGAGAGGGGCGTGAACTCAAACTGCAGAGGGTGAGGATGCAGGTGGAGTGGAGAAACAGGCCATTTTCGTAGCTGGCCTGCTCTGCGAAACCACTCTGCTTTTCCTCTCTTGCCACATAGGGTCTTCATGGTGCATTGTAGTGGGTATTTCCAGGGAGGGACAGTCCCAGAGGACAAGCAGACAGGGGCCTGGGCACTGAGAAGGAGGACCTCTGCTTCCTGTGATTCTCAGGAATGCAGTCCGCTTTGCGGATGTCACCTGGGAGTGGGCACAGAAGCTCACAGCTTTCTAGCGCTGCCCGGGCCTTGACAGCAGCCGGCACCGTTGCCTCCTTGTACAGAAAACAGGGGCCCAGAGAAAGGAAGTGACCTGCTCCAGGTCGCACAGCTGCTGTTGGTGCCAGGAGAATCTAGAGACATTTGGGGGGACAGGAAGTGTGTCTTTTCAACTTTTAAAATGTAAAATGACAACCTTTTCCAAAGGTGAAGAAGAAAGGCAAAGTCACTACGTTGTAGAAAAACATTTTTGAAATGAGAAAAGGATTTCAGGAGTGGAGGAGGTAAGGACGCGGCTCACAAAGGAGTCCAAGACCGAGGTGAGGGATGCTGAGAGGCTGTCCCAGTGTGTCCAAGACTCCTGGCGGCTACCACAGTGGAACCCGCTCTCAAGCCACTTGTCTATAGGTAAGTTGTCCTTGAGGAATGACAAAATGGCATTATTTTTCTTTACTCACTTAAATCGTTCTCCTCAATCTCCCCTCTGCTCCACTGGGTTATATTTTCTCCAGTGCTTCATCACAGAACACATACAAGCCGCGGCTTAAACACCATTTGTGCATTCGACATGAAACACACTTACTGAACGCCACTATGCGTTGGTGGCTCTTCCAAGCGCCAGAAGGGCAGGCCCGTGCTGGCCCTCAGGGCGCCTCGCGTTCTCAGGGGCAGGATGTCCCCTGGACCAGCGCCGACCTGTCAAGCAGAGACTGCTGGGAAAGTATCGCGTACAGCGGGACAGCGACTGGGAGCTAGGTGGTCAGGGAAGCCGTCTGTGGGGAGGTGACCCTTTAAGTCACATTCTGAAAGACAGGGGGACATGGCCCGGTGGCAGCCCGAGGAGAAGCATTCTAGGCGGACAGACCAGCCCGGGCAAGAGCCTCCCGAAGGCACCGGAGGGGCAGGTCCTGCCTGCAGCACGGCCAGCCTGTCCCCTCTCACACAGAGCAGGTTCTGCTCTCCAGACAAGGAGCTTTGTACAAATATTTCCTTTCTGAAAACAGACTCTGTCAGAATTGGCTCAGAAAGCATTTGCTGGGCTGACAGGAGAATAAACACGTGGGCCCCTGTGGCTCCATCGCTTTAAGTGGAGCCGTGCCCTGGTGTGTGGGGCAAGGAAGATTTGAACCCTGGAACCGCATCCAATTTCCCCCAAACCCAGTAACAAGATCTCACGGGCTTGACAGGCGGGCCTCTCCCCACCTCCCTCTGGCCTCCCCTCGTTCTCCCGCCCGTACCGTCCCTGCCCTGGAATTCATGGGCAGAACAGCTGCGCCAGGGGCTCAGTTTTCAATGAAACAATAAAATACTCCTGCGTGTCCCTAAGAGTATGGCATTTATGACCGGGGTGGGCCGGCTTCTCTGCACAGACGCCCCCTCCCCGATTCCCAGGCTCGCCAGCCCAGACGCCCACATGTCCTGCAACCTGTCCTTAAGCCTCTGGAACCGCAGCATGGGTCCTCACCCGGAAAGTGGTCGTGCAGCAAAAAGACATGCACACCTGGTGCACAGGAGGGCCTTTGCCAAGGCAGCACAAGTCCATGCTCGTGCAGAGGGCCATCCAGCAGGGCACCCTCCGGGGCACCCAGCACCCTGCCCCACGCACACAGCTTCCTCGGTGAACTGTCCGCCCCCTTGTTCAAGGACAGGAAAGTCTTCCATGGCCCAGGGAGGGAAGCAAGCGGGTGTGGTCCACATACCCATCAGCCCTGCACCCCTCCCCCTGGGAGCTTCACTAACTCGGCACGGAAGCCTCGACTTTGCAAGTGTCCCTTTTGCACCGTGTGCATATTTGGACATTGAGCCTGTTACCCCCGGACTTTTTCTTTCCAAGGGCCAGATTGGAACGTCCGTGCCTAGGGGCCAAGCCATGCAAGCTTCCACGTGGGGGCGCAGCCTGCCAGTCAATGGCTCAGTGTCAGCAGTCCCCCTTTGCCTGGAGCACGGGGTTTCTGCGATTAGTTTATGCCTAGCATTTAATTTTGTCCTTATTGCTTTATTGAGAAGAGTCGAAAGCTGGAGGAGAAAGCACAGAACTCGTAAACATAACACCAAGGAGATAAAGATAGGCCCACGTCTTTAGCCACGCCCCGGGAAGACGAAGAAGCCACAGTCGGACGCTCACCAGAATTGAGCGGATTGACTAAGTTCAAGTGTGCGCCAGCCACGCTCCCGCCTTAGGGCCTCACCTAGAAAGCTCCTCCCCGGATTTCCACGCTGCTCAGCTCACCACGCACGCCCTCGCCCCGTTTTCAAGAGGCTGCTCAGATCGCAGCCTCTCCGAGAGGCTTTACCTGATCCTTCTGTCTTACATGGAAACCCGCACTCTTCCCTCCACCCGAGCTCTGCATCCTCTCCACCCGGTCTGCTTTTGTTCCTCCCACGACACCCAGCACCATCCAACGGATTTATTTATCACAGGAACTGTTTCAGTGCCATCTCCCTCCACTGTCAGATTGCATGCTCCAAGAAGGACACACCCCAAACACCTGGAATGGTGCCTGCTACCTAGGAGGTGCTCAACCGATGCCTGTTAAGTGAATAAATATTCAGGTATAGCAGAAATAAATGAATAAATATGCTTAAAATATGGACAGTACATTGCAGGAATGGTGCATAAAAGTGGATATATTAATAATTATGATTTTACAACTTTATTTTAGATCTCTGGGAATATACACCCCTATGCCATATAAGGCTACAATTATGCTTCTGAACATGTGATTTTGACGCACAATTTCAGAAACACACCATACATGGTAGCAGGAGCAGCTTCTGAACACGCTGAGCCCAGAGTTAGAGGAGACACAGGGTTTGGGCAGAGTTCAAGGCAGGAAAGCAAAATGCGGGGAGGCTTCTTGGAGGAAGAGAATGGCCCAGGTTCACTAGATCGCACACTGACAGGAAGCAGTGTGACCTGCCTGCCCTTCTTGGGGTTGACATTTGGCACACCCTGGACTGGATTTAGCAGGGAAGACTTAGAAATTGCAGGCGGGGTCTGTCGGGATAAGTGCGAGGCAGGTAAAGCCACCTCCTACGTGCAGCCAGGAAGAAGCTGGAGCCGTGAGTGTCCCTGGGAAGAGCCCCTCTCCAATGGGAGACAGGAGGCAAAACACGGGCTGTCCCCAGGCCAGGGGAGCAGAGCCACAGCTCCCATGAGGCCTTGAGGGAAGGGGACAGGAGGAGACCCTGGCACAAGGACAGAGCCCTCCCCCTACCAATTTCCCCTGACTCTGCACCAGGCCTGCCGTGAGCACGCTAGCTTTCCTGTGGTGCGCACTAGGAAGTGCTGGCCATGGGGCCTGCAGCGGCCACCCACGGTTCTCACAGCTACCCAGCGTGGTTAGGCACCTGTTCTCCATTTCACAGGCAAGGAAAGCAAGGATGGCGGATGTGGTGTGTCCCAGGTTGCAGGACTAGCACAGGGTGGAGTAGTGTCAGAGCCCGGCTGCCCGGCTCCAGAGTCCGGCCTCTTAGCCACCGCACAGGCCGTGCCCGGGACCCAGTGGGACTCCTCCCACCCACGTCTAGCGCCCTCTCACCCCGCGGGAATGCAGAGGCTCCGTGGGGAACCGATAACAAAAAACAAACCCCTTAAGACTCAACTGTGGAAAACACAAACAAAAGCAAGGTCAGAGAACATCTTGTTTTGGTAAACCAGATGACTAGAGCAGACAGTGAGCCAGAGCCAACATCATCTTGGGTTTAGGAAATCGTTTCTCCCTTTCTCTCCACACAAGCACAGAAAATGTGCATAATTTCATCCGATCCTCACAGAACTTTGCTGCAGCCTGAGACCAAGGGTCTGAAAAGTGGATGTCTCTGGCTGGGGCAAGTGGCGTGTTCAGCTGGAGGTGTGTGTCGGTTCAGTTCTTCTGTACCCCACCTTGAACCTTGACCAGCGAGAGGAACCACAAAGCTAATGCACCTTCAACCTCAGGCCCTCACTTGGCCCAGCCCTTCCAGAGACTGGGAGGCACTTCGCGTGATATAGGGTTTTGACAATTTTGTGAAAGTAAGACTAAAATTGTCCTGATATGGAGAAACAAATTGTAAGCGCCCCAAAATCTAGACCACACTAAAAATATTCATTCATTAAAAGGAAGAGATAAATTTCCAATAGAAATGATACATTTCCAATAGAAGTAATGAATAGGCTCTTGGATTGTTATATAATCCAATTAAAGGAAAGGAATGAATTATAGGTTCACATTAGGAAGAAAAATTTATTTTCCTTCTTTTGCTGACTCAACATAAAATCCTAATATTGACAAAGATGACGTCGTAACACTACGTGGGGACATTGATGACAAACTGTGGCTAATGAGGGATGGCAATTCAAAGAGCACGCAAGATGAATCACTGCGTTAGAAGTCAATGGAAATGTCCCTATGCTTGTCAGCTGATCCATGAAAGAAACTTCATAGAGGTTTTCTTACATTTTGTAACAATTCTGAAAATGTGAACAACATTTCCAATGATAAACTGTGAACCTCAAACTTTTCAATAGTGGAAACACTAAGTTTGATCAATCACATTACAAGAGAAGCTAAATTATCTTTTTATTCTCTCTACAGAAGATAATATAAAATGCTTGTCACATATGAAGAATATGCAGCCTAAACGATATGGGAAGTAGAGTTTTACAGAGGTATGCCAGGCAGTTAATGCAACTAGGAATATCATATTATTTTTCTATATTTTCTGAATTTTTGTGATTTCTATCAACTTTTAATGTTTGTAACTGGTTGTAATTTATTTCTTCCCTTTAAGTATTTGCATTGGTTTGCTAGGGCTGCCTTCACAAAGCACCACAGACTGGCTGGCTCAAATCATAGGAGTTCGCTGTCTCCCAGTTCTGGGGCCGAGCGAGCGTCCGGGAGCAAGGGGTTGGCAGGCTGGCTTCCCCCAGGGCGGTGAGGGAAGATCTGCTTGCTGTCGGCCTCTCTCCTCGGCTTGCGGATGGCCGTCTTCTCCCTGTGGCTTCAGACTGTCTCCCTCTGTGTGGGTTTGTGTGCTAAGCTCCTTCCTTATAAAAACACACGCCGTATTAGAGCGCAGCCCACCCTAAGGTCCTCATTTTCACTTCATTACCTCTTTAAAGACCCTGTCTCCAAATATATTCTGAGGTAGGGCTTCTACATACGCATTGTGCAGGGACACAATTCAGCCCCTAACAGTACCCAATATTGTATTTTTTCAAAAAGACGGATCCATAATTTTTTTTAAAGTTTCAAGCACCAGAAAATCTGGACCTAAACACAGGGGTAACCTTCTTGTTCATAAAATCACCCACTGTGAAGTTTATAACGTCTTGTACACAAGCAGTCCCTCCAATGCAACAAACGTTATTGAAGTCCTACTGTGTGCCAGGCACTGCTGACACTGGGGTGAGGGCAGGCGAGGACCCCCAGGGAGAGCACTTCATGGCTGTGTGACTTGGGCAGCCCCACAGGATTCGAGAGTAGAAGGACCCTGTGCTTGGGGTTTAATGGTTTGCTGTCACTATTTTGAAATTCTTCATCATTTATGAACAAGGGACCTTGTGTTTGCACCTTGTACTGTGCCCTGCAAATTATTCAGCTGGTTCTGAGGAGGGGAACTGATCCAGCCTCGGTTCACAGCCTGAGCAAGCCCTGGAAGGTTTCCCCTGGGGACATGGTGAAGGACAGGGGCTACAAGAGGAAGGACAAGTGTGCGCCGAGACCTGCAGGCAGGAGTCAGGGAGCCTGGTGATGTGTGATCCAGAATTCTCTCTCCCCTCCAGAGCAAAAGGAAAGGATTGCTCATGAGGGCATCCGGGGCTTGCTCTCTGCAGTCAGAGTGCGGGGATTGGAATGCCAGCTCTCTCCTTTACCAGCTGTGACTACGGGCAAGTCACCGACTCGCCCTCATCTGTCAAAGGGGGAAAAGTTGTACATTCAAGAATCAAGATTTCATGGATGTGCCACCTCCTTTCCCTGGCATCACTTCTGAGTCAGAGTGTGCGATGACGACTGTGGTTGGAGCGAGGGGCACAGGAGTGGGGAGCGGCTGCACCGGGGCTTGCAAGTGGGGACGTGCACGTGCAGTGTGAAAAATAGGGAGAAAACCGTGGGGCTGTGCTTAACGCTCGAGAGAGAAATAGCCGGAAAAGAGGCTGGAGCTACCCAGTCAGCGACCCTGAACGCCCAGCCGGGGAACTTGGATGTAGACAGGGACCGACTCCTAGAAGGGTTTGGGTGGCGCCTGGCATGTGTCTGGGGCTACTCTGCTCGGCTCCCGTGGAAGGCCAGCTTGGGGAGGAGGAACCAGCTGTGCTGCGGCTCCTGCGGGAGGGGCGAGGCCTGTCCCCTTGGTCGGCAGTGACAGGCACGTGACACCTCGTTCTGCTGAGGCCACCGGCCCTGTGCTCGCTGGCTCCCAGCCTCCTCGATAGCAGTCTTGAGGCGAGAAGGAAAGTAGGGCTCTTGGAGGCTGGGAGAGGCTGCAAGACCCACGCTGAGGATGCCGCCCTCAAAGGGGTGCACAGTCGCACTGATGTGAAGCGGGGTCCTGTCAGAAGTTCAGGCGGAAGCACGACAGGATGAGAGGGCAAGGAAGTGGTGTGGACAGCCCTCTCAGCCCAGGATCAAGACCAGCACCTGCACGTCCAGCTGTGTGAGGCCAGACAGGGCAGGGACCGGAGCAGCCACTCCGACTGGGGTGTGAGGACCTGTGAATACTCAGCGTGGTCCTGAGCGGCGGGTCAAACCCAGTGAGGGGAGGAGCAATGGAGCAGCCCTGTCAGGTACTGTGTCTTGTATCTGCCTTCTCCAAACCTGGCTTCCAACCCAGCGGGACGCCTGTCCAGGTCTTTCCCTTCACCTTGGTTGAACACGAGCATTCTCCAGCGGGCCACAATAGAGAATCCAGGGTCTACACTGGGGCCACCACATGGCCGGCCACATCTGCTCATCTGGCTTCAGGCAGACCTGGATCTCTATGGCCACAGCCAAGCGGCAAGTGCAGCTCGGACCCCTTCTCAACAGACAAGGCCCAGGGGCCCCTGGTGGCCTCTCTGTTAAAGGCCATTCACCTGCATAGCTCCTGCATGGCACAGGCTGCCCCTCTCCTGCAGGACGAAGTGCAGGCTTTCTAGCACGCACATGAGCCTGTGTCCCGGCTCTTGCCGTCCTCATTCTTCAACTTCCACCAACACAAACCTATTTGTTGGCCCCCTTGTACACTTTGCAGGATCTGGAATGTCGTTCTTTTGTTTCCCTTCAGGTGTCATCTGCTCCAGGAAGCCTTCCCCTCCCCTGCCCCCTTAGGTGAAGCAAAGAACTCCTTATCTGTGCCTGAACAGCAAGCCTTCATGGGAGCGGTTGAAACATCGATCACACTGCATGGCAGCTCTTTGTGTCCTGCTCTCTAAGAGATGGGGCTTCAATCTCTAGCCCCAAGGGGAGGGAGGGCAGGTCTGACACAGAGCCCTGCTGAGCAGGGAGGGAATGGATGTGACTCCTGTGAGGTCATGTGGTGGGACCAGGGTCCTGGGATTCACATCCATGGCTGTCGCTGGGCACACCAGGCTCCTGCCTGTCTATGCTACATCTCTCCCAGCACTTGCTATCCTGTCGTGGTGGCCCATGGGGTCTGTGGGCAGTCAGCAAATGACAAGAATACAGTGGCAATCAGCTTACCCAGTCTTAAGCAGGGGCTGGCAAGGAGCAGGGCTGTGGTGCATCTTGCACTGGGAAGCTGGACTGAAAGATAAGAATGGGCCCAGCGGCAGGGGCAGGCCTGTGCCCTGCTAGAGCCACTGTCTGCCAGAACACCCGAGGACAAAAGGTAGATGCTGCAAAGGAAACTTGTGGAAATCGGGAGCCCTCTGCTTCATGCCTCCTTTCCCAGCCAGGCTGGGCTGAGCTTTGGGAGCAGAAGGCATTTTTGCAAAGGTTTAAGAAAGCTTCTAGATTTAGTGTGGACTTAAAAATCACAAGCGCTAGAAGAACTGACTTGGGCTAGAGTGTGAGGGATTTAGGCAAGAAAAAGGAACTCTTCGTAAATGTGAAGGTGTAGGGAGCAGCAAGGTATTGAGTGTGCCTGTGTGGTGTGACCAGCTGCCATTGCATTTCTTCCTGCGGGGCCCAAGTTACTGAGCGCTTCCTGGATGCCAAGCAGCGGCCCAAGTGCCTTACGCATTTGTCTTCTATCCTGACAACATCCCTGTGATCATAAGACTGGATGTCAGGCTGGGAGGTGTCCATACGGCTGGGCCAGTTGTTGAAAGACCCAACAATTGCTATGCCAGTTAGTAATAATTTTCCCAAGCCCAGAAGTGATCTCCCACTACCCAGGTTGTCCTGGCCCTTCCCCTGGGGTCCTTGGGAATTCCTGAGCATCCCACGCTCAGTGAAGACCCAGAGGAGGCCCCGGGACCCCACCGCACCCGCAGCTGTCCACTAGTGTCCATAGCACCTGTTCTAGGGACCCCCAGAGGTAGGTGCTATCATTATTCCCATTTTATGGGAAACTTGAGAATGAGTGAAATCAGGGCACTTGCTCCAGGTCACATGGTTATGAGTGGTGGGATTAGGGCTCAAGCCTAGGTCTGCTTGACTTTGGTCACTGCAGCACAATATAAACCAGAGGGACAACCTCTGGGGGGTCTGGCAGCATGGAATGAAGGCTCCATACGGGTGATCCAGGTCTCTGAGCAGCCCTGGAATTGCAGAGGCACGTGCTGGTGGAGCAGGTGCAGGAGAGGTCTGCAGGGCACGGGCAGAAGCGCTCCTGCTGGTACAGTTCAGGTGTCTAAAGCCCTCATGTCACTCACTCCTGTAATTTGGCTGAGAAGGTGCCTCGCAAGGCAGTGTGGACTGATGGAGGGTATTCTAAGCTGTAGGACAGAAGATGTGGTTCTCATCCAGCTCTGCCCTACATATCAGCTTGTGGCCTTGGCTGGGTTGCCCAACCTCTCTGGAGTCTAGCTGGCTGGCTTGGTAGTCCTAAGGCCTTTCGGAGCTCCTCAGAGCCCACCCAGCTGGACTCCCCTTCTGTACAAGCTCGAAGCTCTCGTCTCTAACACTCATCCTTAAGATAGCCTGGGTTAGTGCCCACGATACTTTTTATTGAATTAGGAAGGAAACTGGAGGATTATGGAGTACAAATGACTCAACTACTGTCACAAGAAAAGTCCCAGGGGTAGTTTCCTTGAGGCATGCTTTAGATTAAAAGAAAGTTCCCTTGGGGTGTCCGAGGCAGAAACCCATGCCCGGGTTGAGCAAACCTCCCCACCTCCCATGGTTGGGGAGCTGCCAGCAAGAGCCAGAGGCACAGGAATTCAGAGGGAGTGGTCCTGCCACCCCTGCTCCCCCTAACCCTAGGTCTCTCAGCATCTGGAGGGAGGCCAGAGGGCCCACCCTGACAGCAGGAGACAGGGGCTGCATCTTGTTCCTCTGGAACAGAACAGGTTCGACAAGGTAAAAAGCCCCTCCAAGGGGCAGAAGCAACACTATGTAGAATGCCCACCTCTGTGATGGGAGAATGGGTGTCTAAATTCTCCGATAGAAAGCGTCACCCAGCACTGAAGAACGGAGAGGTGATCTGTGAATTGGGCCCTGTTTGCACTTCTCTTGCCAAAGCTTCGCTTTTGAGTTTTGGTTAAAGATCCTCTGCTTCAATTAGGGCCATTAATTGCTAAGAGTGCACGAAAATGTGTTCGACTTCCCTTAGGCATACTAACACTTCATATCTGGAATTTCATAGCAGCACGCATTTTAACCATGAAAACATACCGCATGCAACACCACCCTCCCCCAACGGCTCCCTGCCGGCTCTCTTTTACCGTCTTGTATTTCTTCTTGGCAGTTACCACCACTTGAAATTATTTAATCTACATATTTGCTTATTTCCCTATTTTTTTTTCCTGCTATGCCTTCTAAGAAGGTAAGCTCCCTTGAAGCATGAGCCTCACCTGCTCAAGTTTGTCGCTGTACTGATCAATACCTAGGAAGAGGGCTGGAACGTAGGAGGTCTCAATACAAACAGGCTGAATGAAGGCACGGTTGGATGGATGGGTGACTGCTAAGTCAGCACACGATGTTCTCTAAGAAGTGCAGGCATAGCCCTGGTTCATGACCTTGTGTTTTGTTTCCCTTAACTATATCTAAAAGTTCTCTTCTAATCGAGTCCTTTTCCCGGTGTTTTGCCAGTGGAATAGTGGAGTCTCAAATCTTTGGACTAGAAAAGGCATTTTGATTCTATCCTGTTGAGCCTCTTGTCCCCTGACTCATCAGAGATGTGTCTACATAACTGAAGAGCAACACAGCCCTCTTCACTAACCCATTCTCCTTGAGGCGTGACCCAAATCCTTCTTCGTGTTGTAACCCCAGTTCACGAAGGGGATTCATTCACTCATCTGCACACAAATATTAACATTAGTGCGTGCCTACTGACGGCGTGGCGCTGTGTCAGCATTTGGGATAAAGTTCTGACTTAGTGACTCATGCAGATTGTAGCCAAATGGGGCAACACAGCAAACAAGTAATTACATAAATAAACATACAGCTATAATTTCAGTTGTATTATGTGATATGAAATAAAATGCTGTGTCCTATGAGAATATCGAATGGTCAACTTAAGGTTGACCATAAGTGACTCAAGAGGAGGTGTCAGAAAAGGTCCCCCGAGGAACAGGGACTTATAAACTGACCTGTGAGGGCCAAGAAGGTATGAATCAGATGAGGACAGGTTAAAGGAAGAGTGTTCAAGGCAGAGGGAACTCCTGCCTGAAAGCCCTGCAGCAGAAAGGTGTTGCCTACTTCCAGAATTTTCCTAAGAAAGAGGAATCTTTTATTTTCCTAATTGACCAAGAGGCTTTCAAGCAGTTAACTGAGAAAAGTCCCAGCCCAGAAAATAGAACCACACACAATCAGTTCTATTTTTGCCAGAACCCTCAGATCTCAGCAATAACTGGCTTTTAACTTTGATACAACTGAAATGTCTCTGATGGTGGTGTGCAAAGGTAACTTCCAAGTGACACTTGCCTGAAGATGCAGATACCCTGGGCCTCAGCATATTCACTTCCTCCTCCGCAGAGCCTTGCAAGCATTTTCTTCCAACTTCCAAGATGACATGGTGGGCACATAGCCCTTCTGAAGCAGAGGCCTGGACCACAGATCCCTGCAAGGATAGCAGACCCCCACACCCTGATCTGCTGATGCGCTTATGATTTTAGCTTCCCTGAAATTTAGGTTAGAGCCATTTGTGAATGGAGAGGCTCATCTATACTGGATTATTTCAAAATAAAAAGAGCTGTTCTTTTGTAACTTTAAGCATACTCCTATCCTGGTAATCAATTGTCTGTTGGATATCCTTACCATGATGTCATATGTGCACCTTAAACTCCCTGTCTGTGGTTCCCAGCTCAAGCTCTACTTGTCTTTCTGTTTTCCTGAATTTGATTTAGAACCATTATGCCTTGGAAAATGAAGTGGTCATCTTCCTCATGCCTTCCTCTCACCTTCCACATCCAATTGGTTACCATATGGACTGCATCTCAAAAATGCTTCTCTAACCTGATATATCTCCCTATTCCTGTTGCCTTCTCCTAAGTCTAGGATTTCACTTGTGTTACTTCTAATCAATCTGCCCTCAGTCCATCCGTCAATTACACTGCCACCAAAATTGTCTTCTTTAAAAAATGCAGAAAAAACCCTTGTTAATGCCTCATTCGTTAATAATCAGTGATTCTCAAAGTGTGCAGCAGCGACAGCATCACCTGGGAACTTAGAAATGCAAATTTTCTGGCTGCACCCCAGACCTAACGAATCTGGAACTCAGGTGATCGTGCCCAGCAATCGGTTTGAACAAGCCCTCCAGGTGACTGCTGCAAGCTAAAGTTAGGAGTTTCCAGACAGTGAAATCTCAACTTTGTATCTGTTCCCACCTGGCCTTGAATTATTTGGTCCTGACTTCTCTCTCCAGCTTTCCACAGTCCTAAAGCTCTCATTACCCCAAACCGTTTAGTGTTCTCTACATGTTAGACTCTTTCCTCATTTTGCACTTTTGCAGGCTGCTCCTGTCCGGAATATTCTTCCTGGCCTTCTTCCCCATCAAACTCCTCCTCATCCATCAATAGGTCACTCCCTCAAGGACGTGTTTCCTGACTGCCTGGGCAGCATTTATTTGCTTGCTTTCTGCGGTTCTGCAGCCCTTTTATTGACAACCTAGTTATGGCTGCTTTATCTGAGGATCTGGCTTTAACTAGGCAGGGGCTTTCTACCCCATAGTAACAGCTGTTTCAAAGTAGAGCCAGCTATCTGGTGAGGATATGATCAGCAAGAGGCTGTGGAAACTGTCAAGGAGTGGGCAGACCTTAAGGTCCCATCCCTTGTACCCTCTGCTCCTTCAGGAGGGGTGACACCTCTTGTGCTCAGCCCACAACTTGAGCAGAGTGCCTGACACCTAGTACGCATTCCACAATTTTTTTTTAAAGTATCAAATAAATAAAAATTCATTTCTGTCTTGTAAGGGAGGATGGATTACTGGATCTCAACGATCTTGTCCAAATCTGAAATTCTTGCCTTCTATTTCTTTGCCAAGGCCCCAACGGGATACGACAGAAGTGCTGATATTTATCCTTCAGGCAGAAGCGACAACCGCCTTCCCCCGGTACAGTGATGCTTGAGTTGTTGGGTGGCGGATGGAGGGTGTGGGATGGGAGGTCCACTCCTCTTCCCCAACCTACTGACAATTTCTGCTGCAGCCCCCAGTTGCTGACGAGGCTGGCATTTCCCTCGGAACGACTGCTGGCATCCCTGCTGCCCTGACCCTATGGTCTCTCCCTGTGTGCCACTTGGCACTCTGCCCTCCTCACCCCCCCCCCATTGCAACCGAGCAGTCAGGGACCCCGAAGCACCTGGTGTCCTCTCTACTACCATCTTGCTCACACCCTTAAGAGCACGTGTGTCCAACCCCTGCAGACCTGTTGGGTCTCTATCTGGGTATTCCCACTTACCGGCTGTGTGACCTTGGGCCAGTTACTTCTCTTAACCAACGTTCCCCACTGAATAAAAAGGTTAAAACTACAAGGGCTGCCATGAGAGTCCATGGAGAAAATGTGTGCAAACAACATTATTACTATTTACACTTTGGTCTGATCTCATCTCCCCGTTGCTAATCCCAGCCCCAGCTTCTAATGCTTTCCGACCAAATCAGAAGGCCCACGATCCCAGCTCCTTCTGTTTTGGCTGGTGGAGGCTGCTTGAGGCCCTTTCTGTCTATAAATCCTCCATCCCATCAGTCTGTTTTCCAGCCCCAAGAATGTGCACTTTCCATATGCTCCCCAGCTGGCTCCCACTTCAGTCTCCTAAAGGGTAAACTTGTGTTCGGGAGCGTTCTTTTGTAAGCATTATCTTTCCTTAAAAAAATGCAGCGCATCCCTGGTGCAGATATCAAAGCAGCCACACACACGCACACGCGTGCACACTCACCCATTCATACATCTCATGTGAAAAGCCATCTAACTCATTAGGCTGTGTTTCACCATTTCCCAATAAACTTTTATGTCTTCTTGCCACAGAGACTTCTGCAATTTAACTGGCGATGTCATTACTGAACTCTGCAACAATTCAACTCAGCCCAACTCATCGGTGGTAACCAGTTCCTCCCAGAAAAGGTTTTTGATAGTTTTGGACCTTTCCCCTCCTCCTCCTGCTCCTCCCCCTCCTCCCCCTCCCTCCGCCCCAGCCCTAGCCCCCGCCTCAGGCACATCTGTGCTTGTTTCATTGGTCTTCCATACCCTGTAACGAAATGCAGGCCAAGGGTGGAAGGAAACAAATACATGGTCCTTCAGAGTGCTTCTGACCTGCTCTGCGGTTCTGCTCTGTACAGCTGGGCCGATCGCCATCGGAACCAAACAAAAGCCAGGGGTCCGAGTCAACACAGAAGCGCATGTACTTCCGCTTGCTGTGAGTGTGCTTTCTGAGAAGCCCACTCGCCCACTGTAACTTGAGAAGGGCATGGGTAAAGAGTTTGGGTCTCCTTAGATTTGGGGGTGGGGACTTTGAGGGACAAGGTTAGGCCAGAGAAGGTTCCGGTTGAATCGGTCTTCAGTGACTGCGGCTGTTGCTCGGTTTGCAGAACAGAGCACGTGCAAGGCCCTGGGGCCAGGGTTGGTGGGGGGAGGGGGGGTTGTAGTGGACAGCTGGCTGTGACCGGGCTGCAGAGCACCCTCGCTGGGGCACAGCTGTGCTGTGGCTGAGCAGAGCTAGAGCTAGGCGAGGCACAACTGGGCCTAACTGACGGCCTGGCAGTGGCTTGCATGCCCAGGGCCATCAGAGTTTGAAGCCAGAGGGGGTGCGTCTTCCTGGTGAAGCCAGACAAATCTCCAGGTAGCCATAAACTGACTACACAGCCTTCATTCCTGAACACATGGTTCAAAAGTGATAAAATAAATGCAGATGGTTTCTCCAAGCCTCAGTGAAGGGTTTTTACATTGACTAAATGAACTATAAAGTACACATAAACACACATGCACTCACACACATGGAAAGGGAACAATGGCAAAAAAAGTCCTCAAAAATGCCAAACCCTAAAACATCACCACGATATGCAGAAATTATTGCTGAACACCGGAAAGAGAGAGACAGAGAGAGAGACAGAGAGAAAACATAAGAATAAAGCTGTCCCATAAATTTGCAAGAAGCAAACAAAACACACACACATACACACACACACACTTTAGAGAAGCACGTAGGCAGAACTGCTAGCAAAATGTTAAGTTTCACTGCTGGGAAGGGTCAGAACTATCTTCCCTGGTGTGTCGACTGAGAAGGGGTGGAGGCCTGTCGGCCGTGCAGGGCCAGCGGTTTCATTAAAGAGACCCACAGAAGGGAAATGGGCAAATGCCCACGAAGGTGAGGTCGGTGATTAACACATTTTAAATTAGGACCAATCCTTCACCATGGAGCTCGGAAATTCCTACCAGAACTCCAGGATGAGGGCTCCTGTAAACCCCTCACAAGTTAGTCACCATCATCATCACCATCATCATCATCACAATCATCATCACCAGCATCATCACCATCATCATCACCAGCATCAGTAACATAGGAGCCTCCTCTGTGGCGGGAAATGGGTGATTGCGTTACACCGCCAATCTCACGAAGCAGGCACTGGCCCCATTTTGACAGAAAGCAAACAAAGGCTCAGAGGATTGACGTGCTCAGGTCCACACAGGCTGTAGGTGGGGAGACTCTCAGACTCATAAGGGGCAGAAAGAAGCCCCACCAGTGGCCGGGAGAGCTTCTCACCGCAGCAGTCCTTACGGAAGTGAGGACTATCCATCCGGACTGTGCTCCTCTCTGCAGCGGAAACTCCAAAAGCCAGGACGAGTTAGGACTAGGGAGCTATCCAAGGTCATGCAGCTATTGGCAACAGCTGGCCCGGAACCCACCTTCCCCTACCCAGCCAGGTTTTCCGCACTGCAACTTGCCACAGGGCACAGAGAGCGTGGAGTTTCCCAGGAGCCTCCTATCTCAGAGGTGGGTTTGATCTTCGACCTGTCCCACTGGCAAATGTGTGAACTGCTCAGAAACAGGCCTCCCATCCACTTCGAGAAGGTGCTGTCCTGGGCCCAAAGCCTCACATGTTGACTCTCGCAGCACCTGAACACTCTCTTATGCCCTTAGAGTTACTGAAACGGTCCTGGGTCGTGTTGCATCAGCCTGCCACCCAGAATGAGAGCAGCTGAGCCTTCAGACAGCCTGTAGCCCAGAGCTCCTCGCAGGAATGTTTCTGTCCCATGCCCTGGTCCACTTTCTCCTCAAGGCTGCACTGGCCCAGCACTGCTCCAGCTCGCAGGCTCGGGCGTGCGGCAGACCCCGCATTCCTGGCAGGGCCCAGGACACAGCTCTGCTGTTTAGGGTGAGTGTTTTGCAAGGGTGGGGTCTGAGGCCTGTGTCACCTGAATCCACCTCCCCAGTCAGTCACACTGCCCTCCACTCATTCAGAACAGTTCTAGAAGGTTCCACAGGGCTCCTCAGCTCCAGGCCCTGAGAGCAGAGAGGCCCTGTGATAGGCAGAGGGTTATGCAGCCTCTGGCAATTCCTCAACAGCTTGTCTCCCACCTTCCAGGATACACTGTTAAGCAGAGCCATAAACTCTTTCTCTAGGTCCTTGTCCCCAGAGCGCTTGTCTTGCTCCTGCAGTGCTGGCTGAACAGCCCACACCGAGCTCTCTAGACGCTCCCAGCTTCGGCGTCCCTCAGCCTGTGTTTTGGGGTGAGGGTCATGCTGGAATGACCCACTCCCGAGAACCAGACTTGGGCCAGTCATAAGACTCCCACTGTCCTACCAGCTGGTTTATCTGTTCTTGACGGAGGCTCAGTGAAACAATAGCTACGAAAGGTCCCCACCTGGAGAACTGTTTCCCGTCTCTACGATGGCAGTTTCCGCTCTGAAACGCAGCACGCGGAAGGGAGAGGGAGAGGAGGCTCCTCGTGATGAGAGATCAAGACTGTGTCATTGCAACGTGGATTCCCGTCTTCACTCTGCCACTTACCTGCCCATGCCTGGCGCAGGCTGAGTCTACCAGTTGCAGTTTTCCTCCCTGTAAACTAGAGATGACGAGGCCCCTCAGAGGACCTGGGACCATTCATGGAGGCGGGGTGTGAACACGCCCCACCTGGGGTGGACGCGGGTCAGTTCCTCATCTCCTGCCCCATGTTGCAGGCGTACAGAATCAAGTGCACTATACTGGTGCTCTTAACCTAGTCCACTGCTATTTGCTGGGCCCATTTCAAAGATTCATGTCACATAAAGGACACATATTCTATGCGGGTGTGTGGCAGGGAGAGCTCAGGACGTAAAGACAGAGACGGCACACACAGGCCTTAAATGAGGCAGGGAAACCCAAGTCGAGCAGAGGACACGGTTTCAGGGCAGTATCGGGCTAGTGGACACCTCACCCCTCCAAGACTGGAGATGGGCGTCCTCACACCCAGCCCTGAGAGGACGAGCTGCTCACCAATGGGGAAAGGGCGCCAGCAAGCTCCTTGGGGACATCGCTAGTGTCCTCCTCAGTCTTGTCTGGCATGACAGGTGAGGCCATCACCATGGTGACCCCCTCGTTGTCCCAGATTCCTGCTGGGATTCAGAAGGCACCAAGAGGTTCCTTCCATTTGCGCCTTTTACATCTCGGGTGTCAGACCAACCAACAATGACACAGAGGAACATAATACCTGAGAAAGACGAGGAAGGGAAGGGGAGGAGCGAGCATTCTCCAGTGCCTGCTCCTTGAGGGTGTGCAGCAGTTCCCTGACCCCACAGGACCCCTGGAGGTGGGCAGGAATCCCCACCTGGCTCTGATCCCAGGAAACCGAGGCTCAGAGAGCCCTCAAAACCTGGACAAGGGTACAGGGGAGGAGCTGGAACTCGAACCTGGGTCTGACCCCGCAGCCCGAGCTCTTTCCAACTCCTCAGGCAGCTCCAGGAGGGGGTGGTCACAGGCTGAGCCTGTCATGAGTAGATGTATCTTCTATGTTGAGATGTCTCGGTCCATTTCAGGTTGCTTGTGGGTAGCCATACCGTTATTCTGTTACAAATAGTCAGAAAAAATGTTCTAGGCGCCTAAAAGGATGATAATGGCTCACAAGAAAGCAAAACAAAAACCAAAGCCAAGGAAGAAAAACAAAAAACAAAAAACCCAAGCCTTAAACAACCCCAAACCCCAAAACAACAAATGTGCGGAAAAGAAATGTCCAAGACTAAAATTGCCAGGTTCGTTGTTCCTGTTCCAGGACCATAACATTGGAGCGGTCTCAATTCTCATTTGCGGAACTAACAGGAGAGCAAGGCGAGTGGGTGTCTGGGATCAGGCTTGCTGGCCAGAACTAGGCTACAGGGTATCATTTTGAGCGGAGGCCATAAGAGTTCTTTTAATTAATTCATGGAACATTAAATATACCAGAAGGGGGATAAAACTGTGTTTATACACAACTCTGACATCATCTGATTTTAACAAGTTTACTAAAACGACAGCCATGGCCTTGACAATACTGAATGCAAAATACTGGTGTACACAGATTTTACAGAGTGGCTCCCAAAAGCCGGATCACAAAGCAAGGTTCAACAGATGGGAGAGGCCCGAGGGGAGGCAAGCACACGATTTTATTGAGAAAAAAGCTTATATACTGTAGGGTTGCTGAAGTTTAATAAATAAAGGTCAACTTATAATATATAAAAACAATATAAACATTTATATGCTACATGCATATCATATAATTTAAAGTAATAATTTATATGCAGGGAGAGATGCTGATTCATGTTCTTCCGATTTTTCGCGACAAGGCACACACGCAGGAGGTGTCTATCCGTATCCACCGCCAGCCCACCAGTTTGTTGTTTTCTGAAGTCAGTGCTCGGACATAGGTCTGGGATGTTTTGCACTGAGAGTTCCAGTGTTTGTCATCGATGCCCCTGCAACCGTTTTTGACTGGCCTGGCTTCTTTACATCTCGTTTCATAAAAATATTGTTTGACGGGAGAGTTGCCGGTTTTGATCTCCCCCAGCACCGTGACCTGGTGTCCCCGAATGTCGATGGCCGACGACTTGTCTGTCACCCACAGACTCTCACTGTCACACACCGAGTACTCCCCTCGGTGACTCTTATGCTCTGCGTACCGTTTCCGCCGTGACGTTCTGTTCGCCGCCACGGGGTTGCCCACGTAATCCTCCATGAGGTACAAGGGAGGGGGCTCCAAAGGGGTGCTGTCACTCAGCAGGACCCGGGGCGAGCTGTAGCGTCTCTGCTGCCGCAGCAGGTCCGTGTCCATCGCGATCACGGGCTGGAATTCCGACTTGGCGTGCTCGCCCCGCTCCGGCTCTCGGGGGGCCTCTGCTTTCGGCAGGGTGCTCTGGTAACTTCCCTTAACGTCCACTACCTGCTTGGAGAGCTTGTTTTTCAAAATATCTGCCTGGATCAGCTTGATGATCAGGGAATTGAGCGAGTCTTTTGGCAAACTCCTTTGGTCCATGTTGTTACCTTGGATGCCACGGAGATAAGCGAGAAATATCACATAAAACAAGATGGACATCACCTTGTTCACCTGTAAGATCTGAAAAGGAAACACAGGTGTTAATAGCAGGCCATGGCAGCTGAGTCCACGCCACTCTGGCACCGGCCACCTGAGGGTCCCTGCGAGTGTCTCGAGAGGGCACAGCCCCTAGGTCAGCAGCTCTCCTCTCCGGCAGGTCTTCCCCCACCCCGGGATGCGCCAGGGGACGCTCTCCAGGTCCCCAACGCTGCTGTCCTTCCTAGACAGCAGCGCCAGCTGCATTTGCGCTCAGTGCCAGCTTCCTCCTGCAGCCATTAGCTGTGCGTGGAAGATGGCCTCCCACTTCTTTAAACGTCCCTCGGGCCTGGAAAGATACTTCGCTCACTCTACCTTGGCAAACTATGAAGACTGTAAACCTGGGAGTTATAAACGTGGAGTTACACTTCTCTGTCAGCAGCAGCAGCCTTGTAACTCTCCCAAAACACAGCTCTGTGCAGCCCCTGGGGTCTCTCAAAGGAACGCACTGAGGCTGAGGATGTGGCAGCAGCCCCTACATTTTGGTGTCAGAGGTGGACTCATCCTGGCCCAGACACCCTGGTAGAGTCTGCTCTCCTGCCCTCCAGGGTGCCCTGCCAAGCTCTCTGATGGCATGCATCACCAGGACGCCCCGCAGATCTGACCAGTCCCAGAGACCCTCTTCACAAAACGCAGCCCTGCAAAAATGCTATTTGCAAGAAGATGGAGATGCCATAAGAGGCTCCTCGAATGACTGGGTGGACCTGTCCTGAATAGCAAGAGTCATTGTTGATTCATTTTACCTCCTTTGGATTTTTTCAGTTTCCATTACAAAACGATCCTTTCAGTGGTTTTATTTCTAATTCTACTATCTCCTTGTGTGAAGGGCATTTTAACCCATCTACGCTCTCATGCTGTCGCCATGGCAGAAGCTCAACACAGGGCTTCCGCGGAGTCCCTGTGGGATGGCGCGCTGATCCTCAGATCCCTTCACTGCTAGCCGTTCCCTCTGCACCGGAGCCCAGCCTCTCCCCGCCAGCCCGGGAAGGAGCCTCTCCAGGTGCGGAGGCAGCCGAGCAAGAGATCCTGCCTGTACCCCATCCTACCCCACACCCCCAGCAAGGTATTCATTCTTTAGCTGCCATCGCTACCACCTCACCGGCCCCCAGGGGTACGTCATTTCCTCTTGAAAGTTCTGTCGGAACGTGGAAAATAAAAGCCCTTCCCTTGGTTCACCTTTGGTATTTTCAGAAAGACTTTACTAAATCCAGGGGGAAAACAGAGAGGAAGTAAACAAAGGCGACACTAGAAATAGAAAAGCAGTCCTGCCTACCAGTCCCGCTCCCCCTCTCGTCTAAGCACTGCTGGCTCGTCTGTCCCCAAAGCCAACATTGCTGCAGGCACTTTGCTCAACTTCCTCCTCCTGGCTCCTGTCCTGACTCTGTGATAAGGGGCCGTCTTCCCTCCCTGGGAACCATTCCTCTGGACAACCGGCTCCTCCAAGGTCAAAGCTGAGAGAGAGATCCTAGCCCTGCTGCTCACCCTTAGAGACTGCTCTAGGAGTTGTATTATCCGGGGAAAATGGTTCCCACAGGATAACTAATCTCCCTCCCACTCTGCACATAAGGGACATTTCCTTCCATCTTGCAGGCCCAACAAAATGAAACTTGAACACCACAAAAAGTATGGCATACATGCAACTAGAATTACACACCCTCCCCTAAAAAAAGAATACAGCTGCAATAAAATCATTTGGGACTGACACTCTATCAAAAAACAATTTGTTAAATCTCCCAAAAGCCCAGCCACTGTAAGCTAAGAATACGCAAGATATCTGCTCCTAGGGAAGTAAATCCAATACAGTTAGCAGGGGGAGGTCCCAGGTAGAGAAAGAGCTGATGGAAGGATGAGTGAGGTGGTCACCAGGGTGAGTGGACAGGGAGGGCGCTGGGTAGTGCCAATGGATTGGGGAGGAGGGAGAAGAGTCTTTGTGGGTGGTGGCCTGAATACGGAACCAAGGCTATTAGAAGTAGAAAAGCCATATATAAAGAGACCATTTAATCCAACTCCCTTTCCCATTATTTTATAGACAAGGAAAACTGACACTACTGATTAAAGAAGGAGATTAAAGAAGGAGAGATCAAGGAAGCAAGAGGAGTTCCTTGTGCTCCAGCCTAACCTCCCTTCCCCATCCTCCCTTCCCCCCTCCCACGCCTGTGCCAGCCTCATCCACTGCTCACTGCTGCCTGAACACGCTTCATGACCCATGTGCTAGCATTGTCCCTGCTCACTTCCATGATCCCTCCTGCTGGAATCACACCCATTCCCCACTGCCTGGCAGACTTTTCCGTGGGGTTCCCCCAGACCCTGGGAGCAACTGCTCTATCCCCCGCAATCCGGCGGCTGTCCTCCCAACAGCTGCCCAGTTCTTGCTCACTTGCCGCAGTACTTTGGGATAAGTGGTGGGTAAGTCATCTGCAGGCTGCCGAGTGTTTCCAAACAGCTTGGAAGGAAGGCTGAACCGTGGACTCCATTTCCATCATCTGCATTTATTTTTTTGCATAGAGATCAAGCCCAAGAACGTAGCTAATAGAACTTCCCCAAACACAGAGGTTTGACGCAGGAAAGACCCCAGAAAATCTCTCCCTTTTTGCAGACAAGGAAACTGAGGCCTGGAGTGGTGGTGAAATGAGCTTTCTCAGGCCAGGCTGCTAAACGACAGCAGAGAATGAGAGGGGAACTTGGTGTCTAGGCTCAAGGAGGACCACAGGGTTTGTGCGTCACCAAGGTTACTGAGCGGGGTGACCAAAGATGTCCACGTGAAAGCACTTAGCACAGCACTGGCACACAGGGGGCGCGCTAGCCATGTCAGCTGAACGTGAACCGGAACCTTCCTCGACAACAGGCGAGGCCGCGCCTGCCCCTGATGCACACACGAGGCACCGCGCCGGAGCCACCTTCTCCCCGTCTGGCTCCCAGCAGTCTGCCCGGCCCGGTCTCCACAAGGCTTCTCCCCAGATTCCATGGCTCCCCAGTGCTTGGGGCTCAGACCAGCCACAGCAGTTGTGGGAGAAGAAAAGAATATTGTGAGCTGGAGGCCCAGAGAGCAGGAAAATTAAGAAAGTCAGCACGACAAAGTGTGAATTTCTGAACGTGCTGGGGGCGAGATGAGATGGAGTCTGATCTCTGGTCTCTTTTTGGTCATCGGTGCTTTCGTTCCCCACCCCCTCTCCAGGGTGGGAGGTCCCCGAGGACTGGTCCCCTTGTGTGGAGTGGAGACAGGAAGGCAGCGCCTGCGCGGCCCAGGCGAGGCCGACTGGTGAGTTTTTCTATTTGGGGACTTCTGTGCTCTTTCTCTAGAGGTCACTGTCATCTGCAGAGAGCTCGTTCAAGCAATCGCTGTGTCGTCACTGTCGCCATGTCTCCTCCTCGATGAGGGGGACCGTGACTTTTTCACTCACACATCCCTGATGCCCAGCGCAGGTGCCGTGTCCGTGTACCGGGCGAGCCCACTGCGGTTAGCATCAACGCAGGACGCCGCTGGCCGGCCGAGACCCTGCAGGGGCTTCTGCCAAGCCTGGCTTTGGAAGCCTGTCAACCCTGCTTTCTTTTCCCAAAGAAAATACAGGCCCTGGCTCTGAAGTCGGCCATGGCCCCCAGGCTCTTCTGGGCTATAATTAGAAAAAGACCTGTTAAAGACCTCGGTAAAGCCCCTTCCTACACTCGCCCCAGTGCCCACTTACCTGCTCGGAGTTTTCCAAGATCCTGACCGACGTGCATGTGCGATTTTCCTCACTTAGAAATGCTTTCCCACATATGGTGTTTTCTCAGTCCCTGGAGCAACATTCCTACAAGGTTTCACCAGCCCTCAAAATACTCAAAAGAGAGCAATTTCTGATTCCTCCTTTTTGGCTGAGATTACAATACACACAGAGGGTCTGGGGGTATTTGCGAAGTGGCTGTAGCAGAGAGGAAGCCAGGCAGAGAGTGGCACAACCTGTGCCTGCCCTGTTACAGGCAAACAGGCAGGCTGCACCCTTTGGGGTCTGATTCACCTCCCCAGGACCAGCTACCCTACACAGGAGCACCTCCGCGTCCTGACTGCTTACCTAAAGACCCCTCTTGCTGCATGTGTATGGAGTAAATTTTAGCCTGGTTAGAGTGAGATCATCGAGAATAAAAATGCAGTGTGCTAAGTACTGGCATACATTACATTTTTAATCCTAATAACAACTCCACTGAGAAAGGTACTATTAGATTTGTCATTTTGGATGGAGAAACTGAGGCACAGGGGAGGTTCCATAACTAGCTAACAAGCAGCAGAGCTAGGATTTGCAGAGTCTGGCTCTGGAGTTCATGTTACTAGTAAGTACACTGTGCTGCCTCTCTGTCTGCGCCTGCGCTCAAACGTTCTAGAGACTTTGCTTCCAGGGGAAGCTCAAGTTCCAAGCCTGGAGACAGGACGGCTGCCATCAGCAGGTTGTGCATGTCCCCAAGAAGCCTCAGATCTAAGCATAGTTTCCAGAGATTTAGGGCCACCACTTCTGTTCCTTCCTCCCCGTATTCCCCATGAAAATCAACAAAAGCCAATTTACCCTGTCCCTCCTGGGCCTGATGCCTCCAAAGCTGTCCCTCTGCAGGCTGCTTGTTCCTGTAGAGGTTGCGTGTTGAGTGAACAGAGCACGGGGCGTACCATCTCTCCACCTGGGCTTGAGACCAGCCCTGGAAATCTGGTGACTGACAAAGAAGGCAGGAATGTTCTGCTTTACGCTGGACAAAGTGGCTCACCCCCGTAATCCTAGTACTTTGGGAGGCCAAGGTGGGAGGATCACTCAAGGTCAGGAGTTTGAGACCAGTCTGGGCAACGGCCCTATCTCTACGAAAACTAGAAAAATTATCCAGGCGTGGTGGCGTGCACCTACAGTCCCAACTACTCGGGAGGCTGAGGCAGAGGGATGGCTCGAGTCAAGGAGTTAGAGGCTGCAATGAGCTATGATGATGCCACTGCACTCCAGCCTGGGCAACAGAGTAAGACCCTGTCTCAAAAAAAAAAGGTTCTGTTTTAGCTTTCCTTAGAGCGATGAGAGCAAAGGTAAAAGTAGTTTTTAATTTGCCAAATTTGTAATATGCAAATTGAAGAGATTTCATTATTTCTGGTGCAGCCATACCCTCTGGAAGCAAATGTATTTTCTGGCTGGGGTTAAAGAGGACACTGTCCAGCTGTATCCAGAAGGGCCTGATTCTTCAGAGAATTTCTGCGGCTATGACATGGTCTCTGACTAATGCTATGGGCTCAGAAGGCCACATCCTGCCAGGTAACAGTGATGTCTTGCTCAGGGAGTGCGGAGGGAGAGAGATGGGAGAGTGATAGATTTAAAGTAGAATGACAAAAGGGAAAGGAATGTGGTGGAAATATTAAACTAGGCCCATACATAAAAGCCTGGCTAAGCCCGTGCCCCAAGTCTTAACTGCAAAATTAATTCTCATTGGCTTTGTTCTGAACACAGGTCCCAAGGCCTCAAAATCAGTCAATGGGGCCACGAGAAGATGTTCCGACCCCTGGCGAGGCTGGGAGCTGAGAGGGAGAGAGGTCCTGTCCTGGCGGAGCCTCCGCTGGGGACTGGTCTGGTTTTGGTTAATCTCTTTATTAATGATCTGGAAGCAGGAAAGAGGAAAAGATGGCAGATTAATTAAAATGCACAGACGACGCTCAAAGGAAAGGTGCTGCAGACACCAGTGAGGACAGACCAATCAGGCTCGAGCACCCATGGGGACTGGCAATCTGGAAAGAGCACGATCAGACTCAAACTGGAAACACGCAGGCTAACTCACTGGGGGCAAGATAAATCCAAAACCAACACGGGAGGGAAACGCTTGTAAAGGGATGGTGGGAGGGGGCGACTTGGAATTGCTACAAGGAGCAGATGAGAAATGAGCTCACACGAACAATGCCGTGAGGGTTTCCACGGCACCTTCCCTGCGAGCTCTGCGATGTCCGCCTCACTCGTCCTGAGCACACCTCCAGAGAGGTGGCGACCACGACACTCCCTGCATCAGGAAACGCAGAAAAGACACAAACTGAGCCTCAGACAGGGCAAGAAACAGAGCCAAGATCAGAGTGCAGGCCGGCATGATCTGAACTCACAGGAGACCAGCGCACCGGTGATCCAGAGGGGAGGGGCCACTCTCTCTGCCCCGGTATCTGGTGAGAACTCATCTGCGAATCCCTGAACTGTGCCCAGGTGTCAGTCAACCTGCCTAGCCTCAAGGCAGGTGAGAGCAGAGGCAGGGAAGCGGACCCCTGTTCTGGTGTTTAAAACTCCAAATTCTTCTGTGGCTCCTCTTGTTAAAACTTAACACTTGACGACTGACACTTGCAGTCAGTCCTTGGCCCAAGATCTGAAAAAGGACAAGGTCCTCAATTCTCAGGGGATGGTGGCTTCCCAGGGGAAATAAGGCACAAAGTCAGCAGAGAAGGCGTGTTCTAGGATGAAATGAAATAACATTGAGAACCTCAGAAGGTTGCCTCACATTCCTTGGAAGGGAAGTGCTGAAACTGGTCCTTCCCAGAGGCCAGAAAGTGAGGGATAAGGACCCCTGAACAGAAAAGGAGGCTTTACCCAGAAGAAAGCTAAGTGCACCAAGATGGAGGTGGAAAGCTGTGCGTAGGCTCTGCACAGCTGTTGGGAGAGGAATTTACACTGTGCAAAGCACACCCTCCCCGGCCCCAAGGCAGTGAGAGATGGAAGGTATGGCACATGTCAAAACAATGTGCACCCGCAGCTCCAGGGAGGAAGGTAGGACAGTTGTTCCCCAGGGCAAGGAACCCTCTGGCTTAGCCCGCCTTGGCAAAGAGATCTGAAAGGAGCTTGGTATGCCGGCACAGGCCCTGAGAAACTCAGGTTTACTTCACCCTTTGCATACCACAACTCCCACTTCACGGCCAGAGCGTATACTGGGAGGATATGCAGAGCAGATCTGCGTCCATCCGGGTACTGGCCATAATGGCATTGTCTAGTAAATGCAGTTTTGTTTGCTTTGTTTCGGGGCATTCACACTCAACCACCACTGTGCACACAGGCATGTATGCGTGGGCCTGAACACACACACACACACACAGTAACCCCCAAGATGAAGATGGGCTATCCTTGAGCTATTTTCAAATTATCGTATCATTTAATGTTCTAAAACATTGCGATTTGGGTATCATTTTCTGTGTCTGCATTTACGCCATTTTCTGAGCGTGAAAACACACAAGGGAAAGTGCTTCAGGTACAGAGGGGTTGGAGACAGCTCACACCGAAGAATAGCTTTGGCCTCGGAGATTAACTGCCTCAAGTCGACCTGTTTGTCTCATGCGTGAGTTGGGTTTATGTGTCAAGAGTACACACTGCCTGCAAAATGCTGTACAACTGTAAATAATACCAAGACGAGGCAGGGCTGTTGAGTAATCGATTTTTATAATTATAATAAATAATGATGACAACAATGATGATGATAAAAGTATCTACCTTGTCTACCCAGCCAAGCAGGAGCCTCAAAATGGCAGAATAAAGAAGTTGGCTTTGTCTTGAGTGTTAGCAGCAGAGGGAAATCCCAAAGCATGACTTTCATTCAATTTATACTCCGGTTGCTTCTTCCAAACCAAGACCACAGCTGGCTTGGCAACACCCAAACCTTTTTCTGTGCATCAACCATAGCAGCAGCAGCAGCAAGACTGGGATCCACCCAAACCATCCTGGTTTGGCCCCAAGAAGATGTGGTCGCGGAAGCGTGGGCGGACGGCAGGCTTTCTCCTCTAGGCTCAGTGATCAGCCCTCGTCAACACAGCTGCTCACGCCTGCCCCTTGCCACACAGCCAGCCTCCTTTTGGGAGCACTAGGTACTGACAAACGGTCTGGCTGCCTCGGGTCTGGGTCCCCTCTCCAGGAATGCGCAGGGTCTGAAGACTCTGAGGGCCTCGGCTATCTTTCACTCTGCTGGGTCTCTCTCCCCTGCTCAGTGTGGCCACCACCCTTCACATGAACACTTTTACAGACTAGGAAACCGAGGCAGAAAAAACATCTGCCTGGTGACCTTCCGAGTCTCTTCTCACCCACTCTCGGAGGGATGCTGGGATGTGCACATGGGAAGAAAACGAAGCTTCCATCCAAACCGGAGTGTGCGGCAGCCACTTAATAAACATTGTGACTCCAATCCCAGGCAGTCCAGTGATTCTTCCTGGGCAGCTGGGCGAGACTAAAAACCAGCCCAGAGCATGTCCTCTGAAAGCAATTTTGGCACAAACACTCTGAACCCAAAGCTGTCTCTAATCACGGACACAAGTCATAATAATCGCTTGTAATAACAGCTAACATTTACTGAGCCTCACCATATGCTAGGCTGTGCGGAACACTTCATGTGGATTATCTCAATTAATCCTTGCAGATACGATTATTATCCCCACTTTTCAGCTGTGGAAACTGAGGCTCAGAAGGATTAAGTAATGTTGCCCAAGATCACACCTCAATGGAGAGGCAGAGCCGGGATACACAGGCCTGACCGCGTGGCTCCGCTAGCCTAACTGGTAGCTAATGTTGCGTAATACCTCCCAATTCATTCGGAAGTGTGAGACACATGCCACTTCCCTGCAGTGAACTAGGCAGCGGGCACCATGCTGGCATATTGTTTCCTTTGCTATTTTAGAGAAAGTGACATTCAAGACAGGCCCCCTGAAACACAAAGAGGACATTGCCAGTCTAAAGCTGGACTCGCCGATTCATAGTAGCTGAAAAGCGTATCTATTCAACATGGGGCTGGTGGCTCATTTGTTTATGCTTAGTTTCCCGAAATGTAAAATATTCCTTTCCTCTTTCCTTATTTGAGGGTCAAGAAAGCCATGGACCCAGGGATTCATTTCAAAGCTTGGCTAGATTTCTGAAGGTAGGAGAAATTTCTGATCCTTTGGTTTTCACAGACTGGAGCACATTTGTGGTTGACGAGGAGAAACAAAATAATGTGGACTCTGGGCACATCTCCTGCTTTGATTTGTTAATAAAAACCAACTCTGCCACTAACTAGCTTTGCGGTTACAGGGCAATCATTGCCCGTCCTGGGGGTTCTCATTTCCTAGCAGTGTTTCTCCACACGGGTGCTACCCGTACTTCGGGCAGGGCAGTTAATCATTGTTCACTTTTGTCCCTCACACACTCAACTCAGGCCCCCACCTGCTAAATATCAATGGTGACAACCAAAAAAAGGACCCACACTTTTGTAAATACCATCTAGGGAGAGCTATCACCCCGGTTAAGAATTACATAACATGACGCTGGTGGACTTAATTGTTTTCAGATCCTTGGCACCTTTTAGAATGTGATCAGAGCTAAAGAACGCTTCCGCTAAAAAATACACATGTGCCCATAGAAGAAAAAAATTTACAAAATATTTCAAGGTGGTTCACAGACTCCAGAAAGCCCAACCTAGCGCCCCCAGACCCTAGGTTTAGAATTCTCAAGCTAAAGACTTTCAAGGTTCTTTCCAGCTGGAACACCCTGTACTTCTACCACCCTGTGCCAACCTGAGTCATTTCTTCTCCAGGTCAAGTGCTCCTTATTATAGGCTCATTTTCTGGTCCTCCCTCTTTCTTCGTGCCCCTTGGAAGCCATGGTGCCAGGAACAGGCATCCTACTCTACCAGGATTCTCATACAACTCGAAGGTTACCGGGGGGAAAGTGACTTGCCCCAAATGAAACAATCAACCAGTGGAAGAGCCAGAACTAGAGCCCAGCTCCCCAGATGGCCAGCCTGTGCTGCTCTGCTGGAGCCACACACAACAGTGTATCTGAGGACACGTGGAAGGAAGCCTGCCCACACCTGGCAGCGGGGCTTCCTTGAGGTGGTGCAGGGGTCCCACATGAACCTGACCAACATGACGGGTTTCACGCTGTATGTGAGAGGGCTGGGGCCCTAGCAGCCCTACTCAGCTCAAGAGGCAGCCCATGGAGGCAGAATCCTTCCCTTCTCCTTCTTTTCACAAGTATTTGTGTAGCATCATCTGCTGGCATCCACCTTCCTCGTGGGCATTGGGAATTGGTGCATTTTCCTTTCCATCCATAAACCTGCCATCACTCTGGATGATGTCACCTCCAACCTGATGGCTTTTTCATCCCTTTGGTCTCCCTGTTCCTCCACGTCCTCAAGACCAGTGTTCGCCACGATGTTTAAAAACGCACCTGTTTCCAAAAGGCTTCTCTTCGTCCCAGTCAACTGCCTCGTGGACCGCAGGGACTCAGAGCACAGACAGCGGCTGCACAGTCTCTCCAGACACTGGGTGGTGGAGGGGGTAGGGCAGCCACAGAGCAGGGCCTCAGGGCACACCCGGGAGCTGAGAAGGGAGGCCTGAGCACAGGGGCTTTCCTGACATGGCAGACAGCAAAGGTGGGTAAATTCTTCAGAAGGCCTCGCCAGAAGACACACTGGGGCTGGATCCTGTGGCACATGCACGTGGCTAGTTTAACACATGACTGCTCGTTTCTGACACTTCTCCCACGTAGGTCTGGTGTCTGTGTTCTTTCCCTTCGTATCTTGGTGGGCTCGTGACTGCTGTGACTATTCAGTAGAGTGGAGGCAGCACCATGCTGCTTCCTAGGCTAGGTCACGACAGACACGCAGCCTTGGCCCTGTTCGTGGGGCCCTGGGCTGCCGAGTGGACCGTCTGCTTATGCGGAAGCCACCATGCGGGGGTGGGGGTCCCCTGGACAGGTCCAGCCACGTCTGGCTCCCACGGTCCCTGTTAAGACACTGGTCTGGGGGGGAGGGGAGGAAGCTGCCTTGGATGACCCAGACCAGACCTTCTGCCAGCTGCATGCCCCCAAGTGACCCCTGTCAAGGCCACCTGGCCCAGAAGAATCACCCAGCCCAGGTCTACCCAAGTCCTTGGCCCACACAATCAAGAGAAACGATAAAACAGTGGTTGTCTTAAGCTGCTACGGTGTTCTATCAGTGGGGGATGGGGGATGGGGAGTGGGTACACAGCAAAAGATAAATGCCACAGCTGGAAACTTACAGGGGATTAGCGGTGTCACCTTGTAGAGTCAGCGAGGACATTTCACTGCATTTGCCCAGAAGGGCCCAAGTGAGGTCCTGGCGAGGAGTTTACAAGGGATCTCGGGGGCACCACTGGTGCACGGCTCACCCTGTGGGCTGGGGCCCTGGGACACGGACGCGCCCTGGCGCTGTCGGGAGCCACAGGAGGGTCCCTCGCCCGCCGACTGCAAAGTGGCCATGCAGAGAGATGAAGGCAGCTTTGCTCACTGAGACGTTAGGGTGAGTGAGTGAGTGTGAGAGAGACTGAGAGGGAGGAAGACAGAGAGGGAGGGAGAGACAGAGAGAGTGGGGACAGAGACAGAAAGAGAGAGAGACAGAGAGAGAGGGACAGAGAGGGAGGCAGAGCAAGGAGGAGAGTGTGAAAGGGAGCATGCAGGGGAGAGAGTGTGTGTGTGGGGGTCCTTCATGAACAGGAGCTTCCGCTGGGCCACAGGCCCCGGGCAGTGGGAACACGGGAGGGCTGGAAGAGGGTGGCCCCCAGGGCCGGCACGTTCACGTAAGAGACTTCCCCACCTGGCCACCACGCCCTGGGGTACACCCCTGTACTAACTGAAGTTTCCTTCCTGCCCGCCGGGGAAATGAATGGGCAGGTGCTGTCGAGGCAGCAGGTGGCCACAGACCAGGTACTACGGGAAGACGAGGGCAGAGTTCCTGGCCGCACACAGCACTTGCTGGCAGTGCCACAGGGGCCCATGGGACAGGCCGGGATGGCACAGGCCATCTGTCCTGAGAGTGGCCAGGGCAATGCTGGCAGCACTGCCACCAGAGGCTGGGATGACGAGGGACCCAAACCATTCCTGTGCTGCTGGGAAATGGGTCAGGCAGTGCGTGTGTGAGTGTGCACATGTGTGTGTGTGTGGCACCTGTGTTTGCCTGCAGTACACAGGTGCATGAATGTAGTATGTCTGTGCATGTGAGTGTGTCTCTCTGTGTGTGGTTTGTGTGTACCCATACGTGTTTGTGTATGTATATGTGACATGTATATGGTATATAAGTCTATGTGGTGTGTGTATGTCTGCATATGCATATGCATGTATGTGTGTGGTGTGTATATTTGCAGGTGTGTCTGTGTGTGTCTGTGGAGTATGTGTATGTCTGCATGTACGTGGTGTGTATCTGTGAGTGCGTGACCATGTGCGGTATGCATGCCTATGTGTGTAAGCCTGTGTGTGCATGTGAGTGTACAGTGTGTATATCTGTGTTTGTGTCTATGTGTCTGTGTGTGGATGTCTGCATGGTGTGTGTGACTATGTGGCATGTGTACGTCTGCCTGTGGATGTGGTTGTGTGTGTGTCCGTGTGCTGTGTGCACATCTGTGTGTGCATGTGCGTGTGGATGCAAGCGCATGTCTGGTGTTGGACGAAGGATTCTAAGAAGGGGAGGAAACCAAGCAGCAGGAGGGGTCCGGAGCCTGGCTTACTCCCAGCGCCCCACCTGAGTCCTCGGGCAGGTCCTTTTCCCGCCTCCCAGGCAGGCATCAGTTTACTGTTCTGTAAGGGGAGGGGACCACGGCAGTCACCCTAAGAGCATCTTATTCCTGGCGGCCTGCCTATCCTCAGGGCTCAACAGCCAGGCAGGGCTCTGCTCCCTGAGGCCCCCTTGAGCTCTCGGGTCCTCTGCACCCCGCCACCACACTGCCAGCGCTGCGCACTGGATAAAGCACAGGGCCCTCCCGGGTCCCCGTGAACTAGAAACATGCAAGGACAGGCAGGGAAGAAGCCTTGCGATAGAAAGAAACTCTGGGTCAAGTTTGCATTTCTCATTATTTCTCCAACCCTTCTCAAATTCCTTTTGTTTAGAAACCTCCTTGAGTTTCTGAAGGCTTCCCCCTCCCCCACCCCACCCCCTGAAAAGCCCTAGGAGCTCCTCCAGCCTGTAACCCTTCCGGATAACACGTTCCAGATGTCGGTCACTCTCGGCATGAAGCTGTGCACTCAGTTTTCTGGTCACCTCCTCTGTGGTCTCCCCATAGCACCTCTCCCCAGAACAGCCCCTCCGACCCCCTCTGGGGCCCTGTGTTCACTGGCGCAGACTGGGGACTGGATCCCCGTTGGAGGGTGCTTTGCTCTCCCTCCCTGCTGGGTCAGCTCCCAGGCGGGATTCCTGCAGGTTCCCGAGCCTGCCTTTGCTCCCCCTCCACCGCCAACAGCTGCAGGAGACCCTCCCTTAAGCACCAGGGCTGCTGGAGCAGGGCTCTGACTGAGCTTGCCATGTTATTTGCTTAGAACATGCTTTCACAGAAGGCAACACAGCATTCTATTGTCTTCCTTTCCCACCCAGCTCCCCCTCCTCCCCAGGCTACCCACCGTGGTAAATAAAGGCCGAGGAGATTTTTCCAACACTATGTTCAATGCTGCCTTTGCAAATGCAAACAGACACTCCAGCCCTCCCAGCATAGTCCCCACCCCAGGCTCCCCATCCCTGCCTTCCTGATACATCTTTTGATGATTAAGTTTGACGCTGGAAAACACCGTGCAGGACACAACCCCATGCTAGATTTTGTGAGTTTCCCCAAAGACCGAGAGAGGTGGGCTTCAAGAGTTCCACGGGGGGCCGCACTGGCTGTGCTGAAGATGACTTTGAACTGGTCAGGGAGCCTGAGAACTGCTTGTGGTTGCTCTTCCTTGAAAGCATGCGGGTCCTTGAGGGTTTCAGACTCCCAGGGATGCTCCAGGGATCAAGAGCAGGCCAGCCTGATTCAGGCAGCGAGGCAACCCCTGGCCTGACTTGGGGCCGGTGGGGCAAGCATGAGGCCGGGGGCTCAAGGTTTCCAGGCAGACAGAGGTCTCAGTCGGGGAGACCTGTCTGGGACGTATGTGACTAAACCATCGACTTTCTTGAAGGCAGGATGATAGACTGAGCACCTAGTGTGTACCAAGGACTGTCATTTAAAACTTACATCCCATTATCTCTAGCTTTTCGGGGAAAGATGGAGTTAGGAAAACTATAAAGAAAGGATACTGCTATCTTAAAGCCAGAAAGTCCAGGGCATAGAGCAGGCGAGGGATGGGCTAAAAGTTGTCACAGCTACAGGTAGAGCTACATCTGGAATCTCTGCTTCCCACCTTCCAAGCCAACACTATTCCTAAAAGATAACTTCTCATTACCAAAGCCCTGGTGCCCAGCAGGGCAGACCGTGCACCTGTAATCCCCACATAAGTGGCGTCTTCCATCTAGCTGTGAGCTCAGGCGAGAGCCCCTGCATCTCCAAGATGCAGACCACACTGTGCTCTATTCTAACAGTACCTGTGATGCACCAGTTCACACAAAGTGGATCATTTCCAAACCTGGACCACCTCTGGCTGCAAGAATGCTCTCCTGTCTAGGGAGGACAGGGCCTTTGATTGGTCCAAATTCTGCACCCACTTCTCTCTCATTCTAACCAGAGGGAAGCCTCACTGGCCTCACCCTCTATCCTACCTCTCTCCTGCCCCCAATCGTGGCTCTATTTAGTCTGTAGATTTACTGTGTTCTGGAGATCAAACAAGTTAAGCAAAAGCGTGTTGAAAACAATCCTTTTCAACAATACCTGTATTAAGAAAATGACAACAATCATGACGGAAAATATGTTTGACAATGGGTTTGGGTGCCACAACAGGGGCTAACGAGACAATGAACTAGTGCATTGGGGAATCTGACTTCAGAAGCTCCAATTATGCTGATGGGCTTGGCGCGGAACCCTGCGATTTGGCGCTAATGAATAGATTAACACGCAGGATAAGTTGGAACCCATGAAGGTGCAGAAAAGTGCTCTGACTCTGTGCTGGGCACACATAGTAGGGGCTAACCAAGACTTGATGAACCAAAGTAGAAAAGGTATGGCCCTCCTAAGAGGGCCTTTCTGACCCACAACCAGCTCTCCTGACACTGGAACAATTTGCAAAATGTTAGAGCCATTGAACTCAGGGAGGTCTATTTTGGTTTCCTATTAAAAATGTTGTAGTATGTTTCCAGATTAAGTGGATTTAACAGAGGAAACTTCACCAAGTTCCCTCTAGACCTGAGGGTCTGTGATTTTAAGTTGATGTTGTGAAGTCCAAACGCTGCCTGCTAGGGAAGCCTCCTGGGCCACAGGTCTGTAAGAGCCATGAGTGACGCACCCAAGTCATGTGGCTGCAGGCAAGGGTCATTACCATCTGTGGTCATCCTGAAGGGTCCGGAAATTCATTCTAGACTGGCACTGGTTCAGAATGTGGAACTTTTGATCCTATAACACAATAGGTTTTAACTCCTCTTGGTGAAGTTAATAATGTAGCCAGCTAATGCCACACTAACGGGATTATGAAATGTGGACTCCTCCAAGAAAAGGAAGAAGTAATGACTGTGGTCACGGAGGTGGACCTCAGTGTGCGCCCTACGTATGCTTCTGAGAGGGCTAGATGAACTGAATTGTATTTTAAAGATACTAGGAGGATTCAAAATGAAAAATTCTTATTGTGAATTCCTATGGAAAGCAGTAAATAACCATTCTTCAATTAACAATAAATTATACATTGGACTAGTTTTAGTTTAAAGCACAATACACCTTTAAATGTGGAGTCACTGCGCTGAAAATATATTACAATCCCAAGTTATGCTTTGAGACTAAAGTCTTCCCCACGAGAGGAGGACTCACTCTGATTACCTGGGTGCCCAGTTAATGTGCATTATTCCCTGTGGCTAATGCCCCGAAAGGCTAGAAATCCGGAAGAAGGAAAGAGGAGGGAGAATCTCCCTACTAGAAGTTCCTGTTTTGCACTCCTGTGTCCTAAACAAGGCCATCTTAAATTCCCACGGCATATGACACGTCAGTCTTCTCAAGCATCCTGACGACAAAGGAACGGGAGGAAGGGTGGCAGGCAGGATCAAGCGCTCCACACTCAGCGAAAGCTCGTGGATAATAGTGACGGCAGCTGACACCAGTGAGTGCTTCCTCTCTCCCAAGAACTGTTCTAAGATCTCTGCAATCACAATTCAATTTGATTCTATAATAACCCTCTGCAGAGGTCCTACAGTCCACAATCTTATGTCTGAACAATGCATATTACTTAACACCCTCTCTGGGGTCTGGGGGCAGCATCCCATGATTAAACATGTTAATATTTCTGCTGCACAGTTGTAAATATTCATTCAGATGAAATAAAGATTACATCAATTGAGGTCAGGTTTTGCAGCCAAATGAATTTGCTGTCACCTTAAGAAATGGCTGTGGGTTTTCAAAGCTCTTTGGGTTCTGGAATTGTAAACAAGAGACTGGGGAATGTGCATTATTCTACTTCCTAAATAAGGACCTAAGCCCAAGAGAAGCAGCTTGCCTGAGATCGCACCATGGCCATACTACAGCTCAGATAAGTAGCAGAACTGGGATTCAAACCTGGGTGTGTCGGATAACAAAATCTGTGGTCTCAAACACCAGGCCTTGTTGTTCATGTTCCCCACCTGGGACTGAGAAAATCAAAACTCCCTGCAATGGCTTTCTGAGGAGGCCAAATGAAACTATGATCGCAAACTTCCTTTTTAAGTTTAAAGAATTTTTTCCTTAAATACATTTTCCTAGAGAGATTTTTCCTTATTATAAAAGTAGTGTGAAACATATTGAAGAAAAATTTTAAAATACAAAAATATGTATAATCTATCAACTCCCACAAGTATCATCATGGAATATTTGTGCTCAGCCATTTTTAAATACGTGCAAAGGTTTTCTATGCATCACGTAGCTGAGATTGCTTAATATACATCTTTCTGTAACTTTCTACTTGATATTACTATCTAGGCAGTCTCCCATCATATCAAAACTCTACCTAAACAAAATTTTTGATGTCTATATAATATTCCCTCGTATCAACGTGCCCTAATTTACTGGACGCGACCCTCTTTTTGGACAATTATTATTTCTAATCCTCTCATAAATAATGCTGCAATAAATATCTCCATGTACATGGCTTGTTATTGGTGTGGGTCATTCTCATGCTCCATCCCTTCAGCCACTCTCGTAGGCACTGGCCACGTCTGCCCAGCACAGCCCCAGCCTCAGATCCACCCAACTAACTCTTCTCCCGCCGACACCCAGGCTGCAGAGAGAGGAAACGTGGCTACACACCGCTTGCTGCCAGGCAAATTTCTGTGCTCAGGCTCGGCTCGGCCCTGCTGTAGAGCAGTACTTGTTGCTGTTCCCATGCCAGGTCTTTCTTCCATTCCTCCAGCCTCTTCTAACAGAATATAGAAACCTTGCCTGCTACTGTACAGAAAATTCAACAACAAAGAACAGTCCTTCGGGTAGGAACTCCCACAAGTTTCTAACCTACCTACAAACCTAACTAAGTGCATACTGTCAAGGTGACCAAATACTTTCTCACTCAAACCAGTGCTTTTCTGAAAGCAAAAAGGGGTGCTACTCATAATTTTCTTGGGGTAACAGTCATCATGACACAGTAGAACATCCCTGAGTCAACTAGGACGTATGGTCGCCCTGTCTATAATCATAATTTCCTTCGAGTGGCAGAGTCGTCCTTGCCACACCCCCTCTCTCGCAGGCTCTACCCCTGCTCTGGGCCCCACGGCCCCCCATTTCCTTAGCATCCCCAGTAGTATCTTCATCCACCCCCTATGGGTTTCCCTGCCTCAGTACAAGATGTTCCGGTGTTGCCAATATCAGAAAAAAAATACAATGAGTTGTCCTCTTCATTGCAGCTATCCAAGCTCAGCCCCCTCAGAGCAGAGCACTGCATCTGTCACCTGCACCTGCCAAGAGGCAGCGTGCTCTCCTTCCAGCACCAGCTCTCCTTCCAGCACCATCGGCACCTGGTCCCGGAAGAATACCGCCATGCTCCTGGTTTCGAACTCAGGCAGGTGGGTCGCAGCCCTTCCTCCCTGACCCTCTCTGAGTCGCTGGACATGCTGATCCTCCCCCAGCTGCTGTGGCAGCACCTCTCCCGGTTTTCCTTGTCCCTCCACCTGCAGGCGCCTTGGCCTCCTCCTATATTCTTTCCCGGCACTCCGCCTTCCTCTTCCCGTCTGCGGCTGTGACTGCGCTGCCACTCTCCCGGCCTACGCGTAGGCAGTGCCCACAGCCCATCTCCAGGACAGACCTCCACCCTAAACTCCACGCCCGTGGACCCCACGGCCTACGGGACATTCCACTTGACCTTCAGAGGCATCTCAAGGGCAAGATATCCAAAGTCGTGGTCACCACCTTCCCCCCAACCCTGCTCCTCCTCTGGCCTCCTGCATCTTCTCTCTCGGGAAAGGCCCCGCCAGAGGTCACGGCGAGGTCCTCTCTCTGCCCTGCCCCACACCAAACCGGTCTTCGGTCCCAGGGGAGGGCCCCCCACCTCTCCCAGTCCACCCTTCCCTCTGCAGCCCGAGATGCCTCCCTCGCCCCCGGCTTCGGCAGATGCTCACGTGGCTTCCGAGACCCTCCTTTGGCCTCTCCCAGCTTCCATGTCATTTCTTGTACACGCCACAGTGGAACTGGGTCACTTTCCAGCTGAAGGAACTTCTTCTGTTCTTCCCTGTAATCTTCAAGATAAAGCTAAACTTCCTCAGCGAGGAGCTCGATCCCCAACACGGTGCACGAGCTCTCCCCTCCGCAAACTTCCCCGACTACTCCCTATGGGACTACTCCCTATGGCAGGACGACCGTGCTTCCCCCCCCCCCCCCCCCCCCCCCCCCCCCCCCCCCCCCCCCCCCCCCCCCCCCCCCCCCCCCCCCCCGCCTGGCTCTTGGCTGTCCACCGACCCTGCCTGCTCGCACAGCGCCCTCCTGACGAGCACTCCCCCTAGCACCCACCGCGTTCCCGCAGGTCGCCCTTTCATCTGTCCGTCTCCCGCACTTAACCGTAAGCTCTCTTCTGCTGGGTTCTGAGACCCTTAGCACCTACAATGCTGCCTGGCTGTTAGCTCAATAAAAGATTCCCAGACACAAAGGGCTGGATCAAAGGGCTGAAGCCCTTAAGAAGCCTGGCCACCTACACTCTTGTTCTGGCGTCATTACTGTGAGCCAGCTGGCCCTTCACTCTCAAGGGTGTCCCACTTTACTTTGGATAATAGAGTTCACACTCGCTCTTCTCTGAAGGCCTTGATAGGGACACCTGAAGCCTTTAAATATATTTATTCAGAATCAAGGCAATAAAGTGGCAAGAGTGAGGCAGAAAGGGACCGGGTTGAGGGTGCCTGAGTGGGGTAAGAGGTAGGAGGAGCTGCCGGGTGTGCTGAAGAGGACAGATGACTCGGGCAGTCTCTCACACAAAACTGCACGACAGCAACCGAAAGGGAGGATTCAGGCGCCAAAGAGAAAAATAAAAATCTCAAGTCCAGCAGCCCCAGCCCACTGCCCCGAGCAGGACCCCGGCCCTAAGATGGGCAGAGACTTGCACAGACCTCAGAAGCTCCTCTGGACCCGAGTCTCCCCTCGCTCACACTCCACCTGCTAAACCATGACTCCAACAATGCTTCCTGGCCCTACAGCTCTGGCATAGGATTGGAATTAGATTGGAAATTCCTAGGGATAGGAGAACACGCACAAGACTGGAGAACTTGCAAATAAAGACAGTGGGAACCAACACCCAAGAGGACTAGTGAAGCCTGGGGCGGGGCCGACACACCCCTATGTCAGGCTATGAAGGCCAAGTCTAGGCAGTGCAGAGGGGACTCCCACCAGGCCCCAGACTGAATGCGGCTGTGATGTGACTACTGGCCTTTGGGTTCCTGAGGTCAGGTCATGTTCCTCAGCCCCAGTGTCTAATACAGTGCCCGGCACAACACAAGGGCACAATCGTGTGTGTGGACTGGACAGAATTTACCCCTGGGAGGTAAAGGAGGCTCTGGGAAGAGCTGGGTGGGCAAGAGGCAAAGAGCAAAAAGGCTTAGTTCCATCGCAGTGACACAAGAGAGGACATCAGCCTGAGGCTTAAGTTCAGAGCTGGGGCGGGAGGAGATGTTTTTAGCAAGACCACTTAGACCAGGCGAGGAGCTGTTTTTGAATTCTACTGCTGGAGCCTTCCAAGAATACACAGAGCTTGCAAGCGAAACTCTGAGAGAGTGCTTCTCCTGGCCCAAAGAAAACTAAAGCTTGAGAAATTTTTTTTGCATTTAGGAAATTCACCGTATAACTGCGCCGGGGATAGTCAGCATAGGCATCAGCCAGAAATCTGCAGTATCTGGTTCTCTGGCGTGGAAGGCAGAGGCTGGCTCCAAGCCCAACTCCTGGCAGCCAGCAGTCCCTGCCCCGCCATCCCCTCTGCCATGGCTTTCTCCCTTGGCATCACCCTTCCAGTAAGACTGAGCCCGGGGGCGGAAAAAGACGGACGCTAAATAGTGAGAGAAGCCCAGCAGTGGCAGAAAAGCCACTGTGGGAGACCAACCCCTCCCCCACTCCCAGGAAGGTCCAACTTGGGGTGGCAGAAGGGATGCAGGGGTGGGACAGAGAGTAGGGGACCACTGGGGGGCGGTGGCAGTGGCAGTCCTGAGAGGCACAGTAATAACTCCTGATACGCACGCTGTTCTGTACATTTTGAGTTTGTCATGATAGTAGCCCAATGAAATGATGATAAAAATTTTCTTCATTTCAAACATAAGAAAATGGAGTCTCAAGGTTAAATGATTTGTCCAATGACAAACAGGCCGTAGGTGACAGAGCTAGGCCTAGAACTGCCACCTCCAACTCTTGTCCTTTCTCCTCAGTGTCCACGTCCACTCCAGGCAGCCCCCGCTGCCCCCGCCACGCTGACCCCATCCCTGTCACCCAGCAGGTCCTGGATTCTCGTCTTCCCAGAAGGGTAAGGCCTGAGTGTGGGAATTGCAAATTCTTCCCACCAATGAAGTTTAAAGGGACCAAACCTTTCTCAGAGCCTGTGTATAGAGAAGGCAACCTTGCCATTAGCCAAATACACTTCCTGCCAGGTAGCGCTTTCTTGACCAGAACCTCAAACGTCACATTTATCAAAAAGAAGCCAGGTAAAAATGGACAGTGTGGAGACAAAGGTCTCAGGGCCACCAGGCCTGTTTTCTTTCTGGTCCCTAAGACATCTCTGCATCCAACTCACAGGGATGGCGCGGCGTGTGGGAGGGTGGATTCTCTCTCCTGTCTGTCCCCAGCCCTTTATCACTGACCCGGACAGAGAGCCCTGGGATGCCTGAAGCCCACCCTCTACTGCCACAGGAAGCAGAGCCTTCGCCCCAGGAAAGCTGCCCCTGAATTCCAGAGGCCAGAAATCGGTCCACCGTGAACAAAGTTGAGCCTCTGTCCAGAAGTCCTGTCCTCTATCCAAACCTCTTCACATGACGTTCTCACTGTTCGCCACCCCCTCATCCAGACCCCTCTGTCTGTCTCTGTGAAAGAGCTCCCGAAAGCCAGGCCGCAGAGAGGACGCGTGATGAACAGCCCACGCCAGCGCTGCTGACCCGCGGAGAGGCCCTGGGGAGCGCCGGGGTCCCTGCCCGCCCCCGCACACCTGCGTTCTCCCAGCTGCTCACCCAGCGTCTTCCTGCTGCAATGGTGGCAATTTAACGTTACTTTATATGTTTCAATATAGGAGTACATTACAGCTTCCCAAACTCACATAGTGCCTCTGTGTGGCAGAATTGAGGAAACTGAGGCCCAAAGAGACAAGTGACACTTCTAAGGTCACTCACTGGCTGATGACACAAAGGGAAAGATGAACCCAGGTGTCCCAGTGCTTTGGGGATCGCTGTTTCCAAAGGCCGCCTTCTCTACATGAACAGCCCATGAAACAGTCCATAAAAGCCAGAGGAATTCCTCATGCTAGAAAAGACCTAAAAGTCGGTGAGCCCATGTTCCTCCACACAAATCACATTGCGGACAAATAAACTATGTTAAATGTTTATTGTGAGATCTAATAATAGGGGAGAAGAGAGAACAACAGTAAGGAAGGAAATAAATGGAAACTCAAATTGCCAAAAGGAAGAAGAGTGCAGAAGGGAGGAAGCGCAAAGCAGGTGCTGACAACATGTGCAGCTTCTGTGAATATCAGTGGTTGAGAGATACACATTTTGCATTTCAAAACAATAGACTTTATCAGAAATCATCTGGGCTACGCATTGGTGGTGTGAGCAGGATTTCGTGTAGAGAAAGTGCCAGGCTACGTGGCATGCTCGGCACGTGCATCTGGACGTCACAGGTGAGGCCAGTGCTCTGTCTTCTGGTCTCACAGCTCTGCTGGGAAGGCAGAGGCAGAGGACAAGGACAGACAGTGTTGGATGCCACGTAGAGCCACCCTGACCCCCAGAGGCCTGGGAGAAGGCAGGCGCACATGCACTCAGGGACAGGAAATGAAGAGGAGGGCACGGTCCTGCCCTGTCATCATGGGAAGACAGGGTGGCAGGGGAGATTTAGCAACAGGAACTACACAGTTGGCTCACTCAGGTTACAGTGAGGACTCCAAGTGGAATGCCCCAGGAACACAGATGTCCCCACCTCTGCCTCAGCGTCCATGTCAGGACAGAGGAGTCAGGAATTCAACTTCGTGGAGAGGGCTGTTTTCCTGCTGCAAAACCTGCATGTATCGGACACGCCCTCCTGGGGCCTGTGGCAGCTAATCCGGCTTCCTGCCCCCAGTGGAGGTCAGAGAAGTCCTGTGCCCAAAGCAGAGAAGGGCAAGATGCTCAACTTTATCATTTCTCCTCATCAAAACCTCCACGCCAGAAGTCTCTCTGAAAACGAGCTCATGAACAAGCGATAGTGCAAAGGGGAAGTGAGGGGTCCCTCTCCTTCTTTTGCTATGTTTTAATGTAGGGAATCTCACTAAATCAAAGACACGGGTCATTAGAAAAAAAATGGATACCATGAAGCTAAAATGATCTCAAAATCAAAAGTTAAATATTAAAAAAGTGCATGGCTCAAAAATTATTTTTATGTTCTTTTAAAATGTGAAAGAGAGACATCTTCCACAAGAGTTGTGACCTTCGAGGAAGGTTTGACACTGTTTCTCTATCTTACCTTATTGGTCAGGGTTACTTCTAGGGTTACTTACTACGTATAAACTCCTACATTGATACGTAACCTGTAGGTAAGTGAAGATGTGCGAATGTCCCCATTCTGCTGTGCACTGCACAACAATCGCCATGCCCTAGAGTGTCCACTGGCCCCAGCACGGGGACCTGGGCTTCTGAAGATGCCTCCCAGTGCGGCTCTTGTTCTTTCTCATAGGACTCTACACGCCACCCCACCCCCGGTGCTCCCCCTTCACAGAGCATGTCCAAGTTCTGATGTCACCCCCTCCAAAGCCTCCCACTTCTAGCCCACTGTTTGGGAAAACAGCTCTTATGTCATTATGCTCTGCCTCCTCCAGACTTTGGCTTTTAATGAGTAAAGTTAAATATTTGGAATTCACAAGAAAACATTTCTCTCTAAGTACCCGGCTCTGGCAATTAAAAGCCATGACTTGCCAGAATTTTCTGTTACAGATTTACAAGATGGATTCAGCAAGTCCACTGGCTTCTCTGTTCCGGGTGGTATCCACCGTCCCCTCTGAGGTGAGGACCCGCCTGGCTGGGGGACTTGCTCTCTAATGCTCAGGGTAGCACCTGCTTCACTATGTCCCAGCGTGACCCAGGCAGCATGGGCGCCAGGCTGGTAGACCTCGCTGTGTGCTACGTATGCTGTTGTTCTATCACGAAGCAGCCTTTTTTGAGTTCCTATCCATACTGACTTCCATGGCCTTCATGTATCAGAGCTTCTTCCCCTGGGCCACCTCATATCTTTCCTCCCACATAAGAGGAAGGACTTGTCACAGCACAGGCATGAGGTCTGAAGAGAAAACACTGCCATTCCGGTGAGTTGTGTATCATGTGGCAAGGCAAATCCCACACTTGCCCGGACACAAGTTCATCACTTGGATGAGGTTTGTGATGGAGATAAAAAAAGTCTGCTCTCTGACTATAGCTAGTTTCTGACCTAGAATTAGACAGCTGTTCTTAAAAAGTAAAAAGAGCCCCTAGGCATCTAGAAGTCGAGTTGAGGTGATATGCATTAAGATGCTGATTTGGAGAAAGATGAAAAGTGATTGCAGCCATGATGGAAAATGTGCCTCCCTTTCAATCTGTAATAAGCCTACATCGTATGTAATATATACACACGTATCTGCATTGGAGTGTGTATATATAAAACAGCCCGGGAAGTGGAGGACACAGCGTGAATTACACGAGCAAATCAAGGCAGAGTGGATATCACTGCACACACTGTGATTATGTTGATTGGAACCAGATTTAAAGGACCAGGGGAATTTGAACAGGACCAAACTATTCCCTGAGAGAGGAAATCTCATCAGAGGAGAAACGTGGGGGGCGGAGGGGCAGGCGCAGCAGGGAGGTGAGGAGTGGGACGGCCCAGGCCTTTGTGGCAGAGCTTGGGGAGGGGAATGAGCAGTAGTCTCTCTCCATTTCCAGGGCAACCCCGTGGTGACGCTGGGACAGAGAAGAGACGTCTAGGGAGGCGGGAGAGAGGAGGAGCGGCCTGCCTGTCCCTGCTGCTCTACTGGGAAACAAGTTCCCTCCGATCCGGTCCGTGAACAGACCTCATCCCTAACTGCTGGAATTCGAGGGCGGACGATCATCTTGTGTGAGTTTGAAAGACGCATGATTAGCGGGCAGGTCTAGCAGGGTGCATCCAGAGACTCTCTCCACGCACACACAGTGTGCAAGGAGGGGTGGGGGTGTGGGCAACGTGGAAGTACCTGGCATTTAGCCAATCCCTCGGAGAAGAAAAGGGCAAACTGGATTCCACCCTTCCGAGCTGGTCGCAGCCACTAGCAGCTGTAGGCAGCTCGATCCGACCAAACGACACAGCCTCTCAGATCCAGCACGAGGTCGTGTGCGCCTGGGGGAACCTCCCCGGGTACATGCTTTGAAATGGCGGTGGCATTTAAAACCAGCAATCACAGAAAGGCAAGGTTTTAGCGCTCAGAGAAACCCTGAACCTTCATCTTACAGCTGAAGAAACTGTGGCCCCCAAAGCCACGGTGAGCCGATGAAGGGCACACAGCCAGGCTGGGGCTCCGGCTGGACCTGGGCTCTGAGCCCCAGTGAATCAAAAGTTTCTGCTTGTTGTTTCTTCTTTCGAATTTTCTGCTACATTTATATTAACAGCTTTGTAACCCTCAGTTGATCAACTAAATAACAGGAGACTCCAAGGGAGTATGGCCTAAGAACAGGTAAGTCAAATAGGGGAAGGAAAACCCCGCATGCGAAAGGCGTCTTCCTCTAGCACTGGGGTGTCTACATTCGGGGGATCGCTTCTCTTTTAATGTGATGCTGTCACTGCCGTCGCCAAGATGTGGGCAGGGTAGAGGAAAAGGCCTAATAAAGATCACAGAAAGCAAATCCTAGGCCAGCTCTTACAATTTCCTTCCTGATGCCCCCAAAAGGGAGCTTGGCAAGCCCCTGCTCTTCAAGGACATGGAGGAGGAGAATTTCTAGGGGCGGAAGGTCCCTGCCGCCCCCTCCCTTCCCCCATGCCTCACCTGAACTGCACTAACCAGCACAGGGAGCTCAGGTTCTACGCACGCTCAGTCCCAGAGCAGATGGCTGTCGGGCTTCCCGGGAAAACCCAGCCTACAGCATTTCTTGCCTGTTCATTTTGAAGTGGAGGAATTTTCGTTTTCAAGTTTGAACAGGAAACTCTACCCAGGAAAGAAACAAAAAAAAGCAAATAGTGTTTCGGTGAGTAGGCAGTAGTTTCTGGATATATATATTCCTTCGCCACATTTGAGCAGACTCCCCAATCCCCTTTGCTCGTCTCCCCTCCAGCGTGTGTGCACACACACGCCACTTCTGGAATGAAACAATGCCTAAGAAAGAAAGTCTGGATCAAAAGGAGAATTTGTCAGAAGAATTATGAGGGAACAAGAACTTGTTGTAAAAGACACCCCTGGGGCTGGCAGGACATTCTTGCAGCATTATCCTTGCAGGCTGGTTTTAGAACTCAACTGCACAAAACAGGGCAGGCCCTCGCTCCACCTCCACTCAGTTTATAATCCGGGAACAGCACTCACGAGGGCCAATAGCTGCTCTCCCCATGATGCACCTCACCACGGGACACAGCAGGACAGACCCAGCTAGCTACTCAGGAAGAACGTCCCAAACGTGATAGTGAGAGGTCACGGAGCTTGCCTCCAAAGGATAGATTTGAAAGCACTGGGCCCGCTGTGCCTGGGACGGGCTGGAGGCAGCTCAGCCTGGAGACTGTGGCATGGGCTACATGATACCCACATACCCCTGCACTGTGGCCCGGATGTCCTCGGAGAGGCTGAGGCATGTTGGGCACGAGGCTGACTGAGAGTTGGGGACCTGCCTTTTAGCCCCAGCTTTGCCACTAACAAGGCAGGTGGTCTTGAGCAATTCAGTCAGCTCAGTCAGCTCTCTGAAGCCTCACCAGGGAACTAAAAAAAGTTTCTTCTGAAAATGTTTCTTGGGTAGCTCCTCCTGGTGCATGGTTCTGTTGCACACGCATGGACGCTGGTGTGAGATAAACGCTCATTCTTGCTGGAGCTGCTCCTGCTGGACCTGCCGATGGAGTAGCTGAGTGGTCTCTGGCCTGCACTCGGAAGGGCCAGTTCTACCTGGCGCAGGTGAACCCGGCAGCATGGTGTGGTGGAGACCGGGGGGCTGGGAAGTCAGGCATGCTCAAAGCCTTGAGTGGCCACCAGCCAGCAGTCTGACCATGAGTCAATGCCATAATCTCTGTAAGCCTCAGCTCTCCCAACTATAAAACAAGGCTACAGTTATGAGGAATAAATGAAGCATTTCATGATACATGCCTGGTGTGCACACTGCCTGGCACATAGTAGGCCTTCAATAAATAGCAGTTCCCTTCATTTAGGAAAAGTCCCACCTTTGACCTCGATTTTCCCTCTGGTAAAATTCTGGGGAATAAATTGCCTTCTCCCTGCCTCACATGAATGTTTACGGATGGAACGACATAAACACATGTTGTCATGGTGTCACTACCTTAGAATCCAGATATAAAAGCAGGAATCATTCCAGATCAGAGCCGTGTCGGCTGCTCTGTTCCTGGCAACAGGCTACAGCCAGAGTTCTTCACCACCTTGTGAGAGCCTCTCCATGAAGCTGTCCCCGACATGCCCAGCCCACACTGGCCTCTCCCAGCTCCAGAGTCCACCACTCTGGAGGGGAAGGGACACCCTTCCCCCAGCATGGAGCTGGCAACAGCCTGAACCAAGGGCTGGGGATGTGAGCTCGCACAGGGGACTATCCCTCTGAGCCTCAGTCTCCACGCCTGACCCGTCTGCCTTAGGGGGCTCTTTTCAGTCCCAAGTGATGCAATATGAGTCTTAAGTGAATATTGAAGAGAACACTGAAGATGGTAACAACGACCTCATTTCACACTTGAACAACCTTCCTTCCTGCTGGGGCTGTCAGTTGCTCCCAAGTGAAGACTCTGACATAACCCGGCTTATGTCCTTCATCTCCACCCCCGACCCTGGCACGAAAACACCTATAACAAGCACACAAGATGTTCAGGAAGTCCACATAACAGCAATTTACTTACAATGAATTCATATAATTCATGCAAGTAAGAGAGGACATGGTCCTTCCGAGCAGTGACGACAGAGAACCTTCTCTAGACCAGAGCTCCCTGGACACATTCAGCTGCAGTGGCCGACAGCACAGATTCTCAGGCCCCGACCCGGCTCGGTGGGTCATCGTCATCAGGGGATGGGGCTCAGGAATCTGTACAGATGCTCAACTCGGGACCCACCTCAGTTGAGAATGTCGTACATCAGAAGTGCATTTTTTATTTACACTGTCTTCAACTTACGACAGGCCTATCGTAAGTAACCCCGTCACAAGCCAAGGAGCATACTGAACGCACACCACTTTCACACCATTGCAAAGTCGAAAATTTGAAAGTGGAACCATCATGAAGCCAAGGGCTGTCCGTATGCTAAAGAAAACCCTTCCACTGTGATGCTAACAAACACAGGTCTGGAAGCCACGGCTCCTCCCACGTCTGCTTGCCAGGCCTGCAGTTGGCAGGTCTCTGCCGTACACAACCCAGCACAATGCCCAGCACGGCAAAAAGCGTCTGCTGCACCGGCTGAAGGTCTGAGTCCGCGGCGGGCAGTGGAGAGTCTGTTGGGGCCTCCCAAATGGGAGGGAGCAGTCGTGCTGTCTGCCTGTGCCCCTCCCAGGCAGTTACACCGGGGTAAAGAATCCTGTGCCCGTGCAGAAAATCAGGCAAAGCACAGCTCCAGCCAAGCCCAGAATGGGCCCCAACTCCTATTTTCACATGGAAATGGATACCACTGTTTTCCCACCCCCATTTCAATGAGGCATGATAAATACATATTAAATAACCAAATTATTCTCCTGTCACCTTCTCATTATTTTCTCAAAATCATAATTCAATCTCCTGATTTTACAGATATGAAAATTGAGGTCCACAGAGAGCAGTGGCTGGACTAAGATTACACAGCAAGTTGACATCCCAGTAGTGAGGTAGAATGGAGAGAAGACTGAACCACCCATGCAGGTATCCACGCATTCGGCAGACCTGCCAGGTCACCACACTGGACCTGTTTCAGTACCAGTGTGCGATGGTGAGGACCAGACTTCCCCCCATAAAATCCAACTCAGCATAGAGAACAGTCCTTTCTCTTAGGCCATGTTCCTTATATAAACCCATCCTCATAACAGTTTGCATCCTTCAGGGCTCTTTGTCTCCACATCCTCACTCTAGTGGGTCCTTCTGCCTGTCACCCTACCGCCCCAGCACCCACCCTCCTGCCTATCCATCTGCAACTCTGCTGCCAGACTGGCCCCAAATGCCACAAAGGCCACCTCCTGCACAAAGTCTCCTGGGATCTGACTCCTTCAAACTCCCATGGCATTTCGATGATCCCTGTTGTAGCTCTTCTGTTTTGCCTTCTCCTGTGTGCATCTGTTTATCCCTCATGACAGTTTCTAAGCTGTGTGAGGGCAGGGACTGAGTTTATACCTATCAATATCCCCTGCATTGTCTAAAACACACTTTGGTGACCGACACGCATTGGTTTAATTAAATTGAATCTTGAGCTGATGCAACTGTCTAGGTCCTGCCTCTTTCATTCCAGGGGAAAGGAGATAATAGCCCTGCCTAACCTTTGGTATAAAGTGTCCACATTTGAATGGAAGAATGAATAAGGCAAAACTCAGAATGTGTAGCCACGTGGCAGAGGTCTATGCAGCTTGCCCTTTTCAGAGCAGATCAGTAGGACAGAAGGAAGAGAGTTGATTCAAAGATGTATAACTTGAGAAAGTCATTTTGAAGTTGTTATCTCAGGATGTGTGAATTTATGATTTTAAGGGTCTGATTTGCTCAGAGAATATTCCCCGAGGTTGCTGCACTGAAAATAACCCCTTCCCAGTCTGGAGGCAGGCTCCAAAGCCAGCCTGGTATCACCTTGGAGAAGGCATCCTTGGGATGCCCTGCAGACCACGCTCCAGTCTTCCAATCTTGGGCTGAGGCGATCCACAGTGAACTCTCTTCCAAAGAAGCCTGTCCTCTGCCTGTAAATCGCCTCGCTTCTCTGTGTCTCCACCAGTGGGAAACATTCTGAAAATGAGTTGTGCAAAGATCTCTACGAAGAGAGATCTCTTCCCTGGTCCTGCTCGGTCACAGAGAAGCTGGTCTGGAAGGCCGGCGTGTGCAGTAAGGCCTGGCGCTGGCATGCGGCTGTGTGTGCAGTGTGCACTTACAGAACATCGATCACGTCACGACACGTGGGTGTTAGCTCTGCCCTCCTAGGGTAACAAGGGAGCATTATATTAGTTCAGGAAAGAGAGATTTAATAGGAGTTTTAAGAATGTGAAGTTAAAGTGAGGTAGCATTAGAGGCCCAGCTGTTCTCCATCTGCCTTCACCGAGGACGGGAAAAGCAGCAAGGGTGAAGGCAGCAGTATCTGTTGTCCCACATGTGGTGGGGAAGTGGCGTGATGCGCGTGTGCCGCTTCTAGTTCATGCTTGGCTGTCATTTGTTGAGCACTTATGATGTGCCGGGCACCGTTCTAGGCACTGTCACATATGCTGTCTTAGATGTCATATATTATCTTACTTAATCCTTATCTTGGGCCTCTGTGACAAGTGTTATTGTCTTATTATACAGGAAGAAACTTGGTTACAGAATCATTATTAAAATTAATTATTACTAAGTAGTAGGTCAGTGACTTGAATTCAGGTATTCCACCTCTAAGCTTAATGTTCTTTCCATTAAACCAGAGGTGGCAAATGGGTTTCAATGCAACTTCCAAATGCAATTGATTGGTATATGGCCACCTAGAGGCCTGTATTGAGGATTAAAAGAACTTTTGAAGCTCAGTGGGAAAGAGTGTTGTGATCCGTGAGTGATGCCTGCTATGGGCAAAGGAGTGACAGTGGAGAGAGTGCTGTAATTGATTAGTGATGTCTGCTATGGACAAAGAAGTGAGAATGGCAGCTCATGTGCTGCACATATTTATCACCCTACACTGAGCCATGCCCAGTTACAAAGTTTTACCACAAGTCCAATTTTCCATCACATCCCTTTAAAATTTCCCCACACACACCCATCAGACGTGTTCAACATTCTCTTGATTTTCTTTTCCCAAGTCTTCCAAGCTCTTCACATTTCTCTTTAAATAGCTAGCCCAAATTGTAAGTCTTGGAATCAGCGAGGCTTAGGGCCACAGGTTTCCCTTCTAAGGGCTTCTTCCTGTAGGCTGCCCGATTTGACCTTTCTCATTATCCAGAGAGCCCCTTCGGGGATAGAAAATATCCTCAAAACACAGAGGGAGCATCCTTTATATGACCCTTGAAAACTATTCCCTGGGATGATCATTACTGACGAGGGCTGCCGCCGGTGGAGCGTGAAGAATGGAGTCGAGGACAGTCGGGTGTGTGAGGACAGGGAGGGAGGGCGGGGGATGGCAGAAAGTAGAGCCGAGGCAAAAGAGTGCTGCCTTTTTTGAGCAGGGAGGTGAAGAGAGCACAAAAGAACCAGCTGCCCCATGCAGCCAACCATTTAAAAAGTAATAATACACAGAAAAGAGAGGGGAAAATGTCTCTTCTTCGTTTTAACTCCATTGTCTTAGTCATCTAAGTCATCTGGACATCGTGCTGCACGCAGAACTGACCACAGCTGAGAACCTGCAGAAACCAGATCCCACCCTGGGCCCTCTTTAAAGCGATTAAACGCGTATCAGACCAGGCGGGACCCCCTGACAGCACAGACGTCATGCTTGGAGCTGCAACCCTGGGAAATGCTCATTGGGCAAATCAAGGCCTTAAAAAATAATTACAGTTCACACATCCTGAAGCAATAATGACTTCAAAACTCCCTTCACATGTGATTTATACATAAGCATATTTCCCCCTTGAACCCTCTCCCCCATTCCCAGTCTGCTCACTCCACCCAGATCCAAATGGTTAGAAAGTCAATATTCTTAGGTCCTGCTAGAAAGTCCAGATGGAAAAATGCTGGTCTGTATCAGGAGGAAAAGAACTGCTAACACCACCTGCCATTAAAATTCTTACATACCCAATTGTGCATGAATGTGAGTACGTGTGTGTGTTCCAAGAGGTTCAAAGCAGAAAAGAGAAAAATTAATTAAGCCTGCACCTCTCTGCCAAGGAATCAAATGCTCTCTGGGGCCTGGTATTGAGGCAAAGAAATGCACTCTTACTGAGCTGCTGGTTCTGATCCAGTTTATTGTGGAAAGAAAGGAGAACAAGGTTGAAGCTGGGGTGGGGGGCTCTGCTCTTGACCTAGCCCGTTTTTGGTGCTGGGAAGGTGTTTCAGGTTGTAAAAGGAAGTGATCATTAAATGTGCACCTACTCTGTGCCAAGCGATGGAATACATCGAACTGGAAAGGAACAGACATAGAGAAATCCCTTAGATCAGCGGTCCCCAACCTTTTTGGCACCAGGTACTGATTTCATGGAAGACAAATTTTCCACTGATGGGGGTGATGTGAGCAATGGGGAGCGGCTGTAAACTCTATAAATACAGATGAAGCTTCACTCATGGTTGCAGCTCACCTTCTGCTCTGCACACCCCCTTCTCGAGTGTCACGGAATAAAATTCTCCCACACACGGGGGTGGGGTAGGCAGGTGGGGGATGGCAGAGCTCTGCTGCCCAGGGGTTGGGGACCGCAGCCTTAGATGACTGGCCTTGTGGTGATAAAGAATGAAAAAAATTTCCATGGAAGCAACTTAAAATGCATATTGCTAAGTGAAAGGGGACAGTCCGAAATGGCTACATACTGTATGATTCCTACTAATACGACTCCCTGGAAAAGACACAACTATAGACAGTAAAAGGGTCAGTGGTTGCCAGGGGTGAAGGCCGGGGAGGGAGGACGCATGGACAGATGATGCACAGGGATTTTAGGTGCTGACTCTGTTCTGTATGATGCTGTGGTGGCTGGTACATGTCATTAGGCCTTTGCCAAAACCCACAGAGCTGTGCAACACTAAGAACAAGCCTGCATGCGAACTGCAGACTTCTGTTAATGACGATCTGTCAGTATGGCTTCAGGACCTGTAACCGACGTGCTGCACTAACGCAGTATGTTAAGAGTGGAGGAGACAGGCGGGGAGGAGTTATATTGCAACTCTGTACTCTCTGCTCAACTCTTCTGTGAACCGACAACTCTCCTAAAAATGAAAGGCTACTAATTTTTTAAAAAATTAGACTAGTTTTGCTCTGTGAGGTCCCAGTGGGAGGTTGATGAGGTGAGGTCAGGAAAAAAGAAAAGGTAAGAGGATAATAAGCTGCCCTCCAGGACAAAGTGCAAAGCAGAATGAGCACCTGGAAAGGCCAATCGGGTATTTTTTCCATGTCAGACTGAAAGGCACGAACCCAGTGCACAGAGCTCACAGGCCTGAGAAGAAAGGATCGGAGGCCAGAGGCCCGAAGGAGAAAGCAGTTGAAGAAACACAGCCCTCCAAGGCCCTCCTGGGAAACAAGAGCCAGATCACCTGGATAACCCAGGGCTGGGACACAGGCTCGGCTCTGCTCTCCTCTCCCTCTTATTGCAGCTGCAGGTGTAAAGAAATGGAAAGGAAATTTCACAGCCAGGCACTGATCCAGTATGTGTGCTCCTCCCTGAAGATAATTGAAATAAGGAAACAGCAAAAGAGAAAATGAAATTGCTCATAGGACCTCCAGGAAACGGCCTCTTGCTGGCTTGTGAAAGTAAGGAGGCAGCACAGTGTGTCACCCTAGCAGGGAGCAACAGCAGCATCTCTGACAGTGAAGGACAGGTGTGTCCTTCACCGAGGGGCCTGGGGACAGGCCCTGAGCCTTGAGCTTCCCAAGGCCTCTTCTCAGACGTTCCTCCACCGGCAAAAATCGGCCGTCTCTGGATGTAGTGATACAATGGGCTGGGGAGACGTTACACGGTTTCCAAGAAATTTCATCGGGGTCCAGGAGGAAGGGTGTGGTCAGCCTCCATCCTCTGACTTCATCTCATGTACGAACCCAGAAGAGGGAGAGGAGATGAGTTCTAAGCACAGGAAGAGCCGTTTCTAGCGAGCCAAACCAGGTGCTGACTTAGGGAGGAAGGAGAGCACAGCAGCGGGGCTCCCCGAGTGAGACACGGAGACGCGTGGAAACCCCGTCCGCAGAGGGCGCGCCCCAGACTTCACGCCACAGTCAAACCTGCCTCCCCAGATCCCAGGCCAGAGGGATTTTCCACGGCACTTCAAGAATCCAAGCTGAAGAGTGCGTTGCCACTTTGTAAAATTGAAGAAGGGTCTGGGCATGTCCATGGTGTGAGCTCGGATGTCTGTCAACATGCATGTGTGTGCGTGCGTGTGCATGCGTGCGCGTGCTCCCTTTCCTACAATGCCGGTCACAGAGAGATGAGGACCCGTTTGTTTACCTGCCAGCATCGTTTCAGAGCTTGTTTAAAGGGCCTTCAAAGAAAGAATGAGCTCCTGTGGGGAAGGATTAAACCTCACTCAACTTTTCGCCTGGCTGTGTGGCCTGGAGTAAACACTTGCCAAACGGAAGGAGGGTTAGTCACCTGTTCTGAGGATTCTCAATGCCACCCTGAAGAAGGTTTGTCTTAATCCTCGCTCGGATCTTTGCTCTCACGCCAGGTTTCCGCCGGGCAGATGCCCTTCGTTCTCACTCATTCATTCATCCAACGGCTACTTACTGACTCGGGGGCCTGAGGGCAGGCTCTGCGTCAGGTGTGCGGGGAACGCGGCCGCGGGAAAGAGGAGTTGTCCCGCCCTCGAGAAGTCTAGAGTCTAGTGAGGCTGAAGGAGGGGTTCAGTAAGAAGCGCTGGCCGTTGGGGAGATTACAGCAGCTGTGGAGCACGTGGCAGGAACCCCAGTGTCAGAGGACGAGGGACAAGCTCCCAGAGGCAGCGGGCTGGGGCCACACAGGGGAGCCCTAGGCAGCGAGAACAAAGACCTCGGTGCTGTGGCCCACGGGGTGAGAAGGTGCACCGCGCAGCCTGGGAAATGACGGCCACGAAACCTGGAGTGGCCGAACGTAAAGAATGAGGGAGAGGGAGGGAGACAGGGAAGGAGGGAGGAGAAAGAACAGGAACAGTCTGGAAGCATGAGGCCCGCAGAGGCACCGGAGAGCCATTATAACATTTCGAGTGGAAGTGACGCCCTGACCTTTGCACAGTGTGGAGAATGGCAAGAGATGAACAGAGTTTTGCTCAGGGCAGCGGCAGTGGAGGTGAGGAGACCTGGGCAATCCGCAGAGATCGTTCAGAGGTGACGAGGACGTGGAGGCTGCATGATGATGGGGAGTGAGGGGTGAGGTGAGACGTGCTGAGGGTGACCTCACAGTCTCTGAATTGGCAGGTGGTCTCACTGATTAACATGCAAAACAATGGAGATGATTCGCTGCAGGTAGGGAAGGTCTGGGGCACAGAAGGAGCCCTGCTGCGCTTGGAACAGAGTGTTCGGTACCTGTAGGACACCTGGTATCTGCCGGGCAGCTGCACACTCGGGCCTGCAGCCTCACACAGAGGCCAGAGCCCACTGGCTGTGGGGAAAGGAGAGCCCAGGTCAGCAGTGGACAGAAAGGCAGCTAAGGCAAGGGGGTAGACAGCTTCGGAGGTATGGCAACACCCAGGACAGTGTGGTATCGTATCAAGGAAAGGGAGAATTTCAAGAAAGAAGACATGACGGACAGGCCAAACAAGATGAAGCCAGAGGAGGGTCTTGGTGCATCAGTGGCAGAGGCCAGGTTGCGGGAGGGGGGGGGGGGGGGAGGGGGGGTGGTGTTNCGGGGGGGGGGGGTTGGTGTTTCAGCACCAAACAGGAAATGTGGAAAAGGTGTCTCTGTTAAAGAAGTCCGGCTATGAAAAGCAGGAGAGTCAAGCTAGGAGCTGAAGCGCAGGGACACAGAACATTAGTGGCCACCCGTTCACAGAACTTCCTGGCAATGACAAGATGAGGTTAGATTTCACGCCTACGTTAAATCCTAAAATGCCATGAATTTGTAAAGTTCCTATTCTTTTTGGAATTCAAAAGCTTTCATGTTCCCGCTTTGTTCTCATTCTACACCTGCACAGCAAAAGGAGCGAGTTGGTTATGTTCTTCCTCTTGCAGGTGGGCAGACCCAGGCACAGAGAGCCGGGCGGGAGCGGCGCGCAGGGGGCGGAGACGGGGAGGGCCCGGCCCCTCCGCTGCCTCTCCTGCACCGGCACCGCGGCTGCTCTGCACACCGCCAGGAGAAACTCAGCAGTCATCAGGGACTCCGGTCAACTCAGGCCCCATCGCTTGACCTGAGGGACCTTGCTCTGTTTCCCTGTCTGTTCCAGGAAGCCTGGTAAAAGTCTTGGCAAATACTGGAGCCCAGAAACTGGATCTGGTCCTCATCATCCCATCTGCACAGCTCGGCTGGGCGGGAGTCTCCATGGACCTGCCTACCGGGAGCCAGACGCTGCGCAGAGCTCCGACCCGGGTGACCGCTCCAAGGGGGAGTGGGGTGGGGTGGCCCCACTGCTCACAGCCAGGGATGCAAACACCACGCAGACCCCTCTGCCTCCTGCCACGGAGCTTTCTGAAGAGCCGCTGTTAGCCCTGCCTGAGGCAGTTGGGTGCAGAGGGTCAGGGAAGCAGGGGCGGGTCAGGCAGCGCTGGCGAGGTTCCAGCTGGGGCTAAAGCATACCCAGCTCCAGCGATTTCTAGGGTGAGAAGAGGAAGCTAAAGGATGCCACAAAATCACAAGAGCAGGTTACCGTCAGTTCAGTTTTTACTCACTACTCTACGTGATTCTCAAAAGGGCTGGTACCGCCCTACTTACTAAAGGGCATTTGGAAATGTGTGGAGGTGTGTGTGGTTGTCACAGTGACCAGAGGGGGGAGGGGATGATGGCACTGGTGTGTAAAGCTTGGGGTGCTTCCTGCACCACTAAGAACTGTCCCATCCCAAATGACCGGTGTCCCTGCTAAGGAAAACTCAATTCCTGTGATGGCCACTGTAGCCCCCCACTGACTGCGGGATTCCCAGCACTCCTGGAGGACGAAGTCGCCGATAAGCAAACACTTGCCCCCTGCAGCGCACCACACCTGGCCCACACAGCCCTGAGGTTTGTCCAGGCGGGGTGGGCAATCATGACCCTGTCGGCTGGGGTCGTCCTGCTGTTCCAGACTCTCTGGACTGCCTGATTCTAAGCACTGGCCCTGCTCCCTGCCCCTCTCCCTGCTCATCCGTCACCATCCGTGTGCCTCACAAAGGGGCTCAGTCAAATGATGGACAGAGCCAGCATCACGCAAGTCAGCATCTCTGGGGCAGGGCCTTGCTCCTGGTTAGCTGCTGAGTGCCCTGAGAAAGACAGTAACGTCTCAGAGCCACACCCATTCCCGCTTGCCCCGTCACCCATCTAAGCAGGGCACAAACCTTGGCCTCTCACCACCAACAGTGCACGTGGGCTGTGCTGGGGACACGAACAGGGCTTGGGGCTTCTCTGAATAATAGAGGCTGCGCATGTTTGGTGCTTAGGCCAGGTGGGTGGGTGGCTGTGGCCAAAACCCACGTGCTCTGCCAGGGTGGCACTTCTGAAGCCTGGGAGGAAGCCAGGCCCAGGCACTCCTGCTCCCAGCCCTGACTTGCAGGCATTTTCCTTGTGCCTCCTGGCTAAGTCGCAGTCCTGACTCCAGGCAGTGGGCTGTGGGCGGTGGCTGTGTTCAAGAAGCGTGGCATAGCCTCCCAGAGCCGAGGACGACAGAAGACAGATGTGTGCCATCAAAGAACGATAGGGACACGAAAAGGAGTGGCACGCTTACATATGGAGAGGGCTAGGCATGGGAGGGGAGGAGGGGGCTGGGCAGGCACCGGCTGCGTGCTGCGTGACCCTGCGCAGGGCGGCCCGCTGGAAGATGTCTCCCCAGGAAGAGCGGCTGTGCTCTCTGCAGGGGCCAGGCCAGAGCTCCCATTTGCTCTACACATTAAGCTCCAGTTGAGAATCTGTTCTGGCCAGGACGGGCCCCTGGAGAGCATGCATGTGCCTCTCAGTCTTGCCAACAGAGAAAGCGAGGTCCAGAGAAGGTAAATGCCCAAGCCACGGTACACAGCCTTGTGGCAAGACCAGGAAGAGATCTCATGCCTCCTGAGCGGCCTTCTGCACCTGCCGCCAGTCTGCTCCACTCACTGTGCCTTCCCCGCCTCTTCACCATCCACCCTCTGCTTTTGAGGCCCTCCCTCACCCCTCCTCTATTTCTCACCAGCCAACCTCTGTGCTCTCACAGACCCCCAGAGTGCAGAAAGGTGGAGGCACGAGTTACATGCTGGGAATGTAAAAGCTGAATCAACCCAAGGCAGGCAGGACACCTTCCTCCCCAGCTGACTCTGTCACTGTGGTGGACAGAGACCCCGAGAACAGGTCCTGCCCCGCACGTCCTCACCTGCAGAGAGAGGGCTGCATGTTTCCGCACGGCTCGCCTAGCACTTCGCTGGTGGGTGGAAAATTACAGGTCCTCAACATTTTTCCTTCCTGTTATGGGTTGAACTGTGTCTCTCCAAAATGGCATGTTGAAGTCCTAACCCTCCAGTACCTGAGAATGTGACCTTATCTGGAAATAGGGTCTTTACAGAGGCAATAAAGTTAAAATGAGGCCATTAAAGGGGGCCCTAATCTAATATGACTGGTGTCCTTACAAAAAAGGGACACTGGTACACAGACATGTACAGAGGAAGACCACATGAGACACAAGGAGAACCCCATGGAAAGATGAAGACTGAGGGACAAGCTACAGCCGAGAAACAGGCGAGCAGAGGGTGGACAGAGGCGAGGGGTGGCTGCTTCCTTGGGTCTTCAGATGGAGCCACCCCTGCCTGCAACCTTGATTTGGAACTTCTGGCTCCAGAACTGTGAGAGAATAAACTCCTGCTGTTTGAAGCCATGCTGTTTGTGGTAGTTTGTTACGGCAGCGCCAGGAAACTCATACACTCCCTCACTCGAGGTGGTCTTCCTACGCCACCGGCCATACCACAGCGCCCCCTCGTTGTCTGCAGGAGACAATGGTTGGGTTTTGTTAACGGGCCACAGAGTACAAGCTAAATCATGTATACCGTGGATCGAAAGAGCTCCTGGAATGTGTCTAGGAAACTCAGACTGTACCCTGCATGGTTCCCCAACACTTTCCTCCCTCCTCCCCCAACCAGGTCCCTCGGCCGGTCTCAGCTGCTGGGCCAGGAGGCCTTCGCGGCAGATGGCCGGTCTGTGGCCAGCTGGAGGAAGATCCTGAGAAGCGAGGAGCACACAGGGGCACGAGGCTGGGCACATGGAAAGAGAAAATCCTCTAACTGCCCCAAACATCTGTTGGGAGAACAAACACAGCTAAACATGGATCAAAGAGAGTTCTAAGTAACAGAGAGAACAGTTTTACAACACAGCACACGGATAAAGCCAACTGGAAAAGCTGCCGACCAGGCTCCAGTTCTTGCTACGGGGAACAAACAAACCGATAGAGTCCAAGAGAGAAGTGTGCACACGTGGGCAGATCTGGAAGCCAGAGAAAGCCCACGCTCTGTCGCACGGCAAGCTTCCTAGAGAAGGGAGAGAAGGACAGGGAACACCAGAAGGGAAGGGAGAGCTGGCATCAGGAACCGAGGAGGAAGTCTTGTCAGTAGGTTACACACATCATAACGCTCAATACGCCTGCAATAGGCTCTGGAAGTCAAATCAACATGAATATAGACATTAGTAATATTCGGTGTCATTAATTTGCTCCTTTAAAAATTAATTTAAGAAACCACTGTTTATTAAATGCTTCATATGTGCCAGGCACTGTTCTAAGCATGCATTCAATCATTTAATCCTCACAAGGCTGTTATATCCCCATTTTACAGATGAGAAAATTGGGGCTGACACATGTGTAATGCATCGTAGTCACCTGGCTAGTCAGTGGAGCAGCTGGGACTGAAAGTCAAGCCAGCCCCAAGTTCTTTTCCTCTGCGCTGTGTAAGACGTATGCTTAGACGAAAGGTGGAGGGTGGGGAGTGGAGAGAGAAAACAGGAGAACAATCCAAAAACTGGATCAAGAAAGCACATACGCCCAGCAGACCAAGCTGGAGTAAGGGGAGGTGACAGCCCTTCTCTAATCCTCGGTGCCTGCTGCCAGGGGTTCTCCCAGGTGTGCAGGAGTGCATGGGCGCTGCAGCTGCCCTGCGAGTCATCCTGCTGCCTGTCGTGGCTCCACTCTGTCTCCCCACTCAGAACTGTCAGAGCTTTCAAGAGTCCCCACATTTCTTTTTTTTTTTTTTTTTTTTTTGAGACAGAGTCTCACTCTGTTGCCTAGGCTAGAGGGCCGTGGCATTGGCCTAGCTCACAGCAACCTCCAACTCCTGGGCTCAAGTGATCCTCCTGCCTCAGCCTCCAGAGTAGCTGGGACTACAGGCATGTGCCTGGCTAATGTTTTTTTTGTTTGTTTCTATTTGTAGTTACCTGGCTAATTTTTTCTTTTTCTATTTTTTGGTAGAGATGGGATCTTGCTCTTGCTCCCACCTTTCTTTAAAATGCTAACATCTTTAAGCCCAGAAAGCCAACTTCTAGAAATCTATTCTGGGAGAATACCGGATACGTGTATACAAACTTACGTGAAAGAATGAAAACTAGAGCACACAAACTGTGACCAAAATGCAAATGTGCCACAGTACCGGACAGGTACAGTGTGGTGCATGAGGAACTGTGGGCAGTGAAAACCATCTCATACAAGAACACTCAAAGTTGTGGGAAATACAAACAATGCAATAGTAAGGGGAAAATGCCAGGTAAAAGTTGTTTATGTAGTATGATGAACCTTTCATTAAAAAAAGGAAATACATATACGCAGACACAGAAAGAAAGACATGCAAACACACACACACAGAACTTCAAAGGATATTGACAGGATTTCTGGTTGCTGTTTTGCTCTTTATTCTTTTTAACATTTTCCTAACTCTTTATGTAGTACACGTATTAGAACACATATTTATTTCATAATCAGAAACAATGCTGTATGTTATAACTACTTCGGGAAGGACCTGTAGCTTTAGCTGTCATCTTTCCTACCTCCTACTGAATGGGTGTAAGAAAGAGGGAACTTTTAGCAGCCCCAGTCAGTTCTACTGTAGTTCTTTGGCTTTAAGCTTAAACTAGAAAAAGCCAAAAATCTTGAAATAAAGAGGCAAATGTTTTGCGCTTCTGATTAGACTAAGAGAACTATACCTGCTGATTTAAGGACCACGTTTAGGAGGCAGAGCAGGGTGAGGCCGCCAGGCAGAGGGGTATTTGTAGCTCACTGCAGCTGTGCTTTAAATCATAGCACAAAGGCAACAGGCACTGGAGAAGGGTAGAGGAGGAAAAGGGAAATTATTTCTAAATAGTCAAGACAGCAATGTGAGAGAGTGGTTAGGACCACCTGCACTGTGGAATGAGAAAAGAGTCATTCCAAGCTTGGTGCCAGCACTTTCTAGCCATTTAACCCTGGACAGGTTATTAGTTTCTTTAACAAATATTCACTGGGCAGCTGCTACATGCACATTGCAGGTGCTGGAGACACAGCAGAGAGGCAAGGATACAAAAAAGCCTCTTCCTCACAGGATTTACATTGTAATGGGGAGAAGGGAGCATACATCAGAAAAACAAGTAAGGTAGAGTTTCTCAGATAAACCTAGATGCAATGTAGAAAAATCTGTGAAGGCCTCAGTTGCCCTGTCTGCAAAATGGGACAGGATAATAAGATTGCTATTTAACTGAGCATTGTGAAGATTCAGGATATCCCACAGAGAGGGGCCTGAGCACAGTTCCCTGTTCAATAACTTTTAAACCATAACCATTAGGTTTAGGCCAAGTCTATTTCTTGCTTGAGGGACAATACAGAGAAATTATAAGAAATGGCTGCAACCATCTGAGAACTGCCGGGAAAAGCGACGAGGAAAGATTGAGCCGACAACATTGTAGCAAGGTCCTGAGAGTCCTAATGGATGAAACAAAGGGCAAAATTCTCTTCACTCTGGGTTTTATCCAACCTCACAAGAAGTTAGAGGAATCCCTGATCACACCTGTCATTTGATAAAGGTAACACAGTGGGGGTCCTCAAACTTTTTAAACAGGGGGCCAGTTCACTGTCCCTCAGACCGTTGGAGGGCTGTTGGAGAGAGCGGCGCACATTCCACACATGCGCACTGTGGGCCCGGGATGAGTCAGTTGCTAAGCAGGACAGGCAGCAGCGGCAGAAACACCCGACGGGTCAGATAAATGTCCTCGGCGGGCCGCATGTGGCCTGCTATCTCCACTCCAGGATGAAATTTAACAAAAGGATCGAGGCTGGGGTTCACCTGCTTCCACGCTGCTGCACCACGATCCCCTCTGCTATCTCTCTAAGGGGGACTAGATACCAAACTGTGCTCCTGTCTCGGCCCACAAAAAAGACCATATATTGCTCCTCCAAGTCCACACATTCTGTGGCCATCTAAGATTCATGAGATTGGTTAAAGTTCTCCCAAAGCCTGGTGGAGCCAAACTACAGACCCCAAAGCAGATTCCCACCCAGCCTTTATGGACAAACCCCCAGAATGTAAGGGTGTCTCTGATCCTTGCCCCAAAGATTGGGCCAATGACCAATGTTTCTCTAGGGGAAGAAAGAAAAAAAAAAGACAACCCTCTCTAGGAAGAAGAAAAATCTTCCCAGAAGTCATATTTTATTAGTCTTGGATTGCAGCCTCCTGGAGCGGAAGCAATCATCAGAGGGTAGGAACGGGCACAGAAAGACACACGTGCATGTCTGTATCTGTATGCACCTGCAGAGGTGTGTGTAAGAATGTTTCAAGTGACTAAATGCAGGGCTTAAATCAAATGGATCATCTTGGTGTTTCACAAGCCAGTAGCTTATTGCTGGCTGACCTCAGAGGAGCTAATGATTTGTGTGCACTCGACACCAAAGAGGAGAGCTTGTTAGCACTTCTCCCTTCCCTGCAAGGCCAAGATGGGCAGAGCACTGTAAACTCGGGGTCGGTGGTGTTGGGGCTTCCTCTGAAACCCTGCCTACACTCCAGGTAAGTCCTCTCTTTCCTGGCACTAAAATGGCAGCAAAACAGCAAAACGCATACCAAATGCTAAGTTCAGAGAGAGGCTTCAGGAAGACTGACTCTCCCACACGACACCCTGCAAAGCAGGACCCCATGGATGGAACAGTGTCAAACCAAGAACAGATGAAAAGACCCCAAGAGGAGTTTCTGAAGAGTTCAAAGAACACTCGTAGGGGTAAGTAATGCAAACCAAAACCAGAAAAAGCAGAGAAAATCCACGAGGGGGTACAACAGGCCCTTTCCCTCAAAACCACAATGCCCTGGCAGAGGCGGGGGCAGCTACCCTGAGACTTAGCTCCTCAGCACAAACTCTCTCCCTGCCAGGCCTACCCGCCAAGCCCCGAACACCCCATGCTCTCTCCCACCTCCGTGTCTCTGTCAGTGCCATTCTTACCCCTAAAATTCTCTTGTCCAACCCAGGGACCCCTCCTCAATCACCCATCAGAAGCCTTTGGAAATCCTGCCCTCCACGTATAACATTCCATGGCCTAACAGTTCACCCTGAGTGTCGCTGAGCTGGGGAAGTCTCGTTTCCCTGCGTGTCCTATGAGGTCTTGGATGGGAGGAAGCATGCATTTTTGTACCCTTACCAGTATGAGCACAAGACCTTACCATACCAAAAAATCAGAAGCTTGCTGCTGCATCAGTGGCTTTTTTAGAAACAGAGTTTATGCCCATTAGGTCACTGGGCAGAGCTCACTTTTCAGATGAGATACATGAAGCATACTGAACATTCTGACTATTTTTCTCCCTCGTATGCTCCTGGTAACGGCACACACAGTTCTCAGGAAGTGTAAAGCAAGTCGCTCTTGGTGGCCTCAGGCATGTGACAGGAGCCAACAGTCTCTCTCCCTCCCCAGGCTTTGGCGCTGTTTTCCCGTTACTTCTTTCCTTCCCTCACGCTCTACCACTCGTCCGTCAGTGCATCCTTCCAGCCCTGACTTCCGAAATGATGCAGCAGAAAATACATTAAAAATAAATGGGTAACTGCCTAGGATTGACAAGAAGAAAGGCAACTTCCATTGGCCAGAAACTCTGAGAAACCCCTTCCCAAAAAAGGGGAACATTCAGAAAGCCACCGGCCATTTAAAAAGCTGAGGCCAAGCACAGAAGCCACAGCCAAGGCACGTGGGATGATTTGCCACAGAAGGTCAGCTGGCAGTAGGAGTAGGCACCACCATCCCAGGACAGCCGGCACCACCAGAGGATACAGCAAGCTCCGTCATCAGTAAAACTTGCACCCAAGGAAGCAGCTAAAAGAGCCATCGGAAAGGAATGTGAGTATTTAAGAATCTCAAAGACCTAAAGTGCTGTATCCACAATTATCCACAAAAAGAGAATACGGATGTTTCAAGGGGACTTTCATAAATGAAGTAAACAAAAAAGGCAGGAGCCACTGCAAGAGGGAAGCTCGTCCATTAGACAGGCCACCAGATGCTCCGTCACACGGGAGGGACGCTCTGCACAACAGACAGGGGCGGGAGCGTGAGCAGGGGCCCAGACAACAGCTCTGCAGCCGACGGCTTCACAGGACTGGGGGGCAGCCCATGCTGAAATAAACCACGACCCCCTGGACACCATTTTTATCGCCCAGCCCACACCCATGACCCTCACAAATGGCGGGACCCTGCGTGTCACATCCCAGATGTCGTCATCAGAAAGAGGCAGAGTGGCACGCTGTTATTCTCTCAAGCCACGGCTGTAACATTTCTTCTCATTTCTTACGGTGCCACCTGAAGGTTCCCAGAGACACCGGGTGTTTCCGGAGCACCTAAGTACTGGGATGTCCTGTCAGGGAACATTACCCCAGCCGGACCTGGAGAAGAGCCAGCTCCCAAACACAGCAATGTGCGATTCGCAGGAGAATGTTTCAGTTTAAACCACCACATATATTTGTAATTGACAGCTGCCAAGCACTTCCCTATGCATCCTCTCATCTGAACCCCCACTAATTGCACTAAGTAGGTAAGGCTTACCAGCCCACTTTACTAAAGAGGAAAGCGAGGTTTTGAGAGGTTGTGACCATGATTGACAGAAATACAGAATCTGGGTCCTCACGCTTAACTGTTTCTTCTCTCTCTCTATTTCACTGTAATGACGTTTAGCTCTAAGGCAGACACGGCCTGGAGAACATATTTTTCTCTTAAATTCCTGTGCATAATCCTATAGGTGAATTATGGGAGGGCCACTCTTAACTCCTCTTACAGATATTGTACCTAATATTCCTCAATACTATAGGCAACTTCTTACTCGGTTCATGGTCCTTTATGAAGATGTTCTAGATTAGACTCTGGAAAACAAAATAAATTGCCTAGAGTCCATAAATAAATGCTTCTGCTCATATCTCTCCCCACTCCTTGAAAATTACCGTCCTTTTATTTTTTAAGCCACTGCTGAAAGTAGCTGCTGTGTGTTTGGGGCAGCAGGCGGTGGTGGTGGTGGCAGGTACACATAGCCAAGAATGACGTCAGTTCCATCTACATGATATACACAGAGCTAGGCCTGTGTTTTTCTGTTCCCACTGCTCTTTGCAGGACATGTCTCTTGCTTGTGATGTGCAGTTCACCTAGTAGTTCCTGGTACAGAAGGAGCCTGCCCCCGCCTCCCTGCCCACCACAGCAGTCATGGCAGCACACCACCTGGCCCGATCTCTCGGACCACCATCCAGTCCTCCCATCAGGTCAGCGTGGGTCCTCCCACCACATCACAGTTCCTGAACTACACTTAGCAGTCCAGAGAATCTGAAGTCCAAAATTCTTACAGAAGCACGCACTTAGCCATGGGTGCTAGACATCCGGCTCCTGCAGGCTGGACAGCATACACGGTAATATCTTTTGCAAGAGCTGTAAATGAGAAACCCAGGGATTGCAATGATTCCATATGGTCCACTTTACCATTTTGGAATATATGGCTGGAAAGTTAACTTTTTCAGGTCTTTTTTTTTTTTTTTAGCTTCCTTCTCTGAACCTCTACTCCCCAGCCCTCCTAGAAGCCCTGGTTTCCAAACAGGAAAATGGCAAGGAAGAGGACAACGTTCTCAACACAGAGGCATGTTGGTTAAAGCACGTCCTCAGCTTGGGGCTCTTTGAAAGACCAGCTCAAGACTGGCGTTTGGGGCCGGATCCCACACAACATGGACAGGGGACAAGTGCTTCCTTTCCCACGGAGCCACTAGTGCTAGAAATCAGCAGCTTGATCCATAGCTAGCCCTAGAGAAGGACATCTGGCTGGTATGCAAATTCCCAGGGAGAATCTTCCAGTGTAGGAAATCTGATCACTGAGAGATCACAAACCATTTTGTATTTGATGGCATCACGCAAACTGTGCACTCCAGCCCGGTATGATACCTGCCTATGAGGGTTGTTGGGGAAACTAATGAGATGACACATAAAAGTGCCTGTACATCATTAATGCCTCATGAATGCTGGTCTAGTCCCCTTTCTCTCCCCTGTTCCCCACCATTCAACCTCAAAACCCCCTCTGGTAAATGAGAGATGGTAGACATTTCAGAATCTTCTGAGGACCTGTCCTTCTCGCCTCCAATTTCTGGGGCAAACACTAGATATGTAGGGAGTAAGAGGACTCAGTACAAATTAGCTGAACATCTTTAACTAAGTGAGAAATTCTCATAAGTACACTGAGGGTGAGAGTGGACAGTTGTCATGGCAAAAAGCTGCTGAGAGGCAGGGATGGGGCAGGGAAGGTTAGCACTGTTTGCTGGCAGTCTTCAACCTTGGCTGCACTTTGGAATCACCTGGTGAGCTTTAAAAACTACAGATGCCTCTGTCCCAACCCTAGACATTCGAATGTAATCGGCCTGAATAAGTTCCTGAGCAACCACTGTCAGCCAAAGTTAAAAGATCTCAAAGTGGAAAGTCAGACTGCAATAGTGAGCACATGGGAGCAAAGACCTGTGAGATGATGCCAGAGGTCTCCTTAGGGTCCTTTGGTCTTACCAAGGAAAGTTCTTGTGTTCCCACCTTGTAAGCTGCTGGATGGGACGTCAGGTGTCCGTCTAGGTTGCTGCCACACACACCTTTCTTATTTATGCTAAGCAATGTGACCTTGCAAGAAATTCTCTATATAGATCCACTATTGGCAGAAGGAGGTTCTATGGAAATCGATCATTTGCAGCAGACTTTGAAACTCTAAACACTGATACACACTTTAATCTGTAGGAATCATCTATGGGTGGATCTAAAGCCCAGGAATCTGGGACCCCTTCGAATGCCACAGGAAACCTTAGCGTCTGTCCCTATTCCACTGAGAGCCTATGAAAATGTGTGCAACACAAGCATTCCCCTCTGGAGCAAGTCACAGCTATGGCTTCAAAATTTTCAGGGCTGTAACTCCAAAAGTCATCTTCTTTTTCGATCTTGGATGAAATCAAATTAGGATGGAAATCCATAGGAGGAAAAAGGTTAGGAGAGCCTCTCTACTACCAACCGCCCTAAACTCTCCGCAGGAAGAACTACTGTGTAATCCCTGTTTGGACTCGCCCAGCGCCTCTCTAAACAACACACCACCTGCGGTCTCCCCGGGTAGGATAAGTCCCCGGAGCTAGCACTGGTCAAAGTGACCAGAGACCAACCAGGTTTGTAACTCTGCCTCTGCATCTCATTCGTTCGTTTGTTCACTCATTCATTCACTTTTCCACTGATCCAATTACCAGTCTTCTTTCTCTCATTGAACACTATTAAGAGCCACCTTCCACATTACAGCCAGAGCTACCTTTCTAAAAACAAAAGCCCGACTGTGCCCTCCGAGTCTTCCATTACTCCCCACTGCCCGGGGACAATGAGCCAGCTCCCAGCCGCCTGTGCACTGCTGTCTGTGCGCCACCTACCTGGACTTCCTGCATAGCGTTGCTCAGGTCTCTGCTTTTTCTCACCTCGGGGCGTCTTCCCACGTGGCTTCCTCTGCCTGGAACTCTCTGCTCCCTGTCTCCTTCTGCTTTCATCCCAAACTACAGATCACATCACAAGCCATCAGGAAATTTCCCATGTACTTCCTGGGCTTGTTTGGTTCCATGTCTATTGTTGGAAACTGATTATGTCCCTAAACATCGGGTGGGTTCGGGGAGAATTTCCCTTTCTCTCTACGTAGTCCCTGCTCACCCTCTCCCTGTGGACAACAGTCCCGGACATCAACACGCCACAGGAAGACACATGACGGGCAACTGGAATCCTTCTCCAGCCCCCTAACATTTTGTGCCCTTGGTCTAAAAGCTGACCTTCCCTCATGGCTCCATGCTTGACTGGGCCTCTGTGGGGCCATCCCCCGAAGAACTCAGGGGACTTGCTGTAGACAGTAACTTTATACAGCTGCCCCAAAAGGAGATATAAACACTGAAGGGGAGACTGGGAAGATGTGTTCTGATTCATACAAGAGCCAAACAGTAAAAGGGAAATGTCAGAGGATTATAGTGACGAGCTGAGGTCTCTCAACCAGTAACCCAACCCGAACTCAACTTGATTTCCTAGACTTGCTAATAGACCACAGTCTGAAGTATCACTCTCTCATGTTCTCTCTCTCTCACACACACATGGAAAGACATGAACATGCAATAAACACAGTGAATATTTACTTGGTAATAATTTAAATGCTAAAAAAAGGGAGAATAAGTTATGGAAACGACCACAACCTCTGCCCCATTTTAATCCACAGCCATCAAAAAGTCTCAGATAATTAAAAAAACCCACAAAAATAATAGTAGAATGAATTTTAGTGTGAAGAAATCAGACTTGAGCTATGATCAATGCTAACATACTAATGCAATTTCTTTTGGGGGAGCTAGCTTTGATTCAAGCATCATGCAGATATATTTTTGAAAGGAAAGTCTAGGAAAGCTCTGGAGAGAAGTAGCATACAGAGGCCGATGGAACGTTTACCCCCCTCGTGTATTTGCACACCACCTGAAATTCCCCTGGAGGAAATTCTTCCTCTCCCACTATGTGCGGGGTTGTCATCTGAGGGCACCACACCCAAGTGCCCTCCATGCACAGGATCCAAGAGGCTCTACTGTAGTTCCTTGATAGCCTGGAAACCAGGAAACCACCTCCCATTGCATGCAAGGCTGGTACCTGGTCAGGACCAGGGCAGGGAGGGCCCTGAGACCACATAAAGACCAATAATCTCACTTGGGCATTAGGAGCCTGAGGCTCTGGGTCACAGGCCAAGATCCATCAACAGAAGCAGGACTAGACCTCAAGCTCTGCAGGACCGCACACCCCCAGTTCACACCTGTCCCATGAAATCACTCAGCTTTCAGGGGTCTCTTCTTAAGCACTAGGCTTGCTAACAGTAGACCTGGTCAAGCTGCCCATAGTTGTCTTTCTAATCACTCCAGCCTATAAGGACTCCTCGTTCCTCCAAACTCCCAGAGCTGCTACAGTCCCTGCCACCCATCTGTCTCTTCCCAAATACACGCTGCCACATTCTATTGCCTGTTTCACTGCAAGTCTGGCCTTTACTTCCAACTAGACTGCAAGGCTGCTGAAGGTAAGGCCTTGTCTTTTACCTCTTGGTATTCCACATGGTATCAGAACAGTGGTGACTCAGTAGTGGCAAGGTGGTCCTCTTAAAATAACGCTTTTGGTAAGCAGATGAGAAAACCATCTAACAGATGCATTATGTTTTTTTAAAGGCTCTCTTCAAAATTCTAAAGAAATTACTAAATAAGGACCTGATGTCTATTTCTTCTGGTGTCTGGACCCATTAAAAGCAGAATGTGAAAAAAAAAAAAATGCCAAGGAGCTCCCTGAGCAGAATGGACTCAGACGACAGAAGTGGACAGTAGATGGCAGTCTGTCCCTGTGTCAGAAGTGGTCACAGACATTCACACTGTGCAGCTGAGCAGGAGGGAGAAGTGGAGCTTAAGGCTTTGTAGTGGACTCTCTTCCCCTGCCTGTACCGACTGCAGCCACAAGCAGGGGTACTTCTGAAAGGTGCCCCGTGAGCACGCACACCTACTCATCCGCCAAGCGCCAACACCCGTACAACCTCCCCCCCAGCCTGCTCCTGAACCAAGAGGATTATCTGTCATCATCCGGACGAATAAACAACACCTGAAGTGGGAACCCCACATCCATCTTCCCTGTTCACCTTTTCCTCCCTGGAGCACAGGGACTGTAACCTGTCTGCCTCCCTCAGCAGTTTCCAGACCCCGAGGCCAGGGCCATGTAATTCATGTCTACATTCTCTTCATGTGTAGCCCAGGGACATCAACAGGACGCTTACTGAATAATCTTCACACATGTATTTTGAGCTACTTTCTCTCTAGACGAGCGTCTAAAGGACTGCCCTATTTCATGCGCAGCGACACCCAATTTCCCATGACCAAGAGCCCGAATGTGCAGATGAACTGGACAGGTGAAGACATGGGGATGAGAGAGCAAGAACAGCCTTTCCTGGCAGGCAGGCGGTGACCTGGTGGGCATTCATGACCTCAGCCTCGGGACAGGCCAAACGGGAGACACAGAGACACGGCTCTGGACTCTCAGCAAGGTCTCAGACTCCACCTCTCTGGGCGTGGCTCCTGGCGCTGTCCTATGACTGCTGCACGATCTGAACTCACCTATGACCACCATGCATTCATTCACCCAACATGTTTCTGTGGCAGGCACTACTCAAGGTGTGGCGGACACAGAGGTGAAAACGACAGACCATTTTCTTCATGACGCTCATATTCTAGGCAGAATATAGGAATGTAACTTAAACAGGCTGCCAAGTGGTATAGCACAGGGAGGCTGGGAAGGGAGCCCCAGACCCTCTGGGGTTCCAGGAAGGCTTCCAAAATGCAGGGAGGCTTCTCGGAGGAGGCAATTGTTAAGCTAAAATATGATTTTAATATCACTGGTGATGGTGGAGCAGTGAGCATTTGAAACACAATATGCACACAGAATATATCCTCTAATGCCATCTCCAACTCAAGCATAGACATATATTTCTGCCACTCATATCATTTCACAATTGGAACATTTCCCTCTACATTTAAGCCATTTGAGGGTATCTCCTCCTCCCTCCCTTGCTCCCTCCATCCATTCTTCCAGATTTTTATGTTATCCCCCAATTCTCACAATTTAATGATAAGGTGGGAAAAACTTTATAGATCATCTAAGCCAGTAGCCCTTAACTCTCTTATTTATTTAACAGCTGAGGGAAGTGAGACCTGGTGTGGTTCAGGGACTTCCTAAAATTGCAGTTAGTCTCTGGAGGAGTTAGAAGCGGAGTTTGGTCTCCCTGCTCATAGTTTGGGAGCTCTCTGATTTAGCTTACTGAATTCAGCTACCCACAGACAATTTCATCCCACATAAACCTCCCCTTATACTCCTAACTTCCAATCCAAGAACTGCCACAAATCTGGCAAGCTTGCTTCTTCAGCGCTTTATAAACATGTACTCATCCATATGTTCAATGACTTATCTGGCATCACATAACTTAATTTCTTCCTCCACCCCCTCCACATTTCTCTACGTAAGTCCTCCGGGCCAGAGGGGACACCTGGAAATCCCAGGCATGGGCCACAGTGAGTCTGGGAGCAGCTGAATCATGGCATATCTGAACCATAGCTGAATCATGGCATATCTGAAATACGTCTGTTAGGGTATTTCTGACCTCTAATGCAGCGGTCCCCAACATTTTTGGCTCCAGGGACCGGTTTCATGGAAGACAATTTCTCCAAAGATGGGTGGATAAATTTTCAAGGATGGAGCAGAGCTCTGTAGCTTAGTCCCTGACAGGCCATGGACCAGTACCAGCCCATAGCCCTGGGGTTGGGAGCACAGCTCTAATGAGTCCAACCCCCTCCTTTTCCAGTACAAGAAAGACAGGCCCATGGAGGGAAAGTGATTTGCTCAAAGTCACACAGCTAGTCTGGGTCCTTTGCAGGAAGAACGTGGCAAGCGGTTCAAGGTGGCCAACTGGGTATCAGGGGCCGTTCCCCACTATGGGACACACCTGTTCGGAGATCGGGTGATTTTTAGAGCTGCATCTTCCCTTGAACCCAGTGGAAGTACCTTATGAACCATGAGGAGCATGTCTGCTAGGCACAGGATGGAATGAATCCCAGACTGAGAACTTGAAACATAGTCCCTGAGGGATAATATGGAGCCAGAGGGGGAGGATATTTTTAAATGCTGAGGACTTAGACCTAGAAACAGAGAAAGAAGGTCGTAAATAGCAAGAACCTGGCTATCTCTAAAAAAAAGAGGCTATAGCCTCTATATGAAAGAAAAAAGTATCACCACCACACATGAAAAGTTGTTTTAAACAAGTAAACACATGTTTTTGACCTCCTACAAACAGGCATTAGGTTAGTGTTCTACATTTATTTGCATATTGGAAATACCTTTAAGCAAGAGAACCAAGTCATCTCTCCTTAATTGCCTTAAAAATGTTTATGTGGGAAACCAGTGGAGGAAGAAAGAACAAGAGCCTTGAGTCACAGCCTTCAAAGAGGGGGACATTTGTCCCGAGAATCCCTGGGCTTTCCTACTCTGGCACTGCCCAGAGAATGGCGTGCAGAGGCAAGTGCTGGGACTACGGGCCTCTACAGCTGCCCTGCTCTGCAGCAAACACAGCCCCGGGACCCCAGTCCTGAGCAGCAACCCCACCCCCAACCTCCCAGCAAGAAATAAACCTTAACCTTGGCCCCAGTCTGAGTGGTGCAGGTTCCCTAGCCTATCAAGGGAAGACATTTTCCAAATTCTGAAAAGACCTCATGTTCTCCATTCATACTCTCTTTTACTTCAATTTTGTGCAATTCCAGAACTCAGGAATGCTGAGACCTACCACCTCTCGTGGGCGTGTGGATCGAAACCAGATGTCCAGCTCCAATGTTATAGAGTTTACAAGCAGGCAATTGTGGCTTAAATCAATACCTGCATTCTGTAAGGGCAGATTCCCTTGTCAACAGAATGGGATATAAAGGGGGAGGGTAAATGGAAGCTAAGACAGATCTGACACATGCTTGCCAGCAGGTGGCTAACAAACCTAAACATTTGTCTTACACATGAAAAGGACCCTTCCAGTGGAGCAGGTTACCTGGTGGGGTGACCAAATTTGCAAAACACTATGGAACCAGCTCCCATCTGGATGACATCACAATACGCAGAAAAGAGAATCTGACTGGCAAATAAGTGATGGATGAGGGACGCCACAGGGCTCAGGCTGAAAAGCCAGAACATCAACACCTAGTGTGTGACCATGAGCACTTCCAGTAACCTCAGGTAACCTTAGCACCCCACATGTAAATGGGGCTATCTGGGGCACTGAGATAATGCAACGTAATATCTGTAATACTGCCTGGCATCCAGTAAGAACTCAAATATTAACTATCATTATCATCATCTATCATCTTAAAAGAGGGAGCTTATCTTAGGCACGGAAGATATTCAGGTGGAAGCTGAATGATTAGCACCAGGCCTACCAAAAAGCCAAACCCAACTCCTTTCAGCTCTGCACACCCTGTGCAGGCTAAGTCAAAGTCTAGAGTGTTCTTGGCCAAAACGAAACACTCTGGCAAATTCTTTGCATGCCTTTCTGCCTTTGACTCATCCATTCCCCAAAGATAAAAACAGGAGCTCATGACGAGTGTGCCAAAGTACACTCCAAGTATTAGCACTGATTAGGTAGGAGGATGGGGCCACTGTAGAATCCTAGGATACCAGAACCTGAATGGGACTTTGAGGTCTTCTCATTCAAGCCCTTCATTTACAGATGAGAAGATCAGGACCTGTGGAGAATGCTCAGGGTCACGCAACCGCAACCGCTCATTAGCGACAGAGCTCAGTCACTGAGCCTGGTCCCCCCCTCCAAGTCAGCAGGCCACCTGCCTGCCACCTCATGCTGCTTAAGATTACCTTGGCCTGGGGTCTTTTGAGATTCGTAAATTATCATTTAGTCTCACAACTTTGGCCTTGAAAGTTTGAGAATCTTAGTTCTTTCAAAAAATCCCTAACTGAACAAATCTATAAAACATTTGGGGCTCAGCAAATATCTGCTCTGGAGATGTTGCTAAAAACCGAGCAATCACAACAGACCACACAAATTTCACTTCAAAATCTGCCTTTTCCAACCCAACCGCAGTCAGAGCTTTGTCCTGTGAGGACACCCAGAGCTACAGCCAGCCCTCAGGGGTTCCAAATTAATACTGTTTGAGAAGGACAATGACACAGATGAGGACAGGAACATCAGAAGCTTTCTGACGTGTGGGGGTACATGCATATGCACCCTGTCATGCATAGTCCCTCGATATTTTAGATAAAATGAAAGGCTGAGCTATGAAAAACCTATCAACAACAAAAAATACTTTAAAAGTTGTTGGGCCATCTATATGCACTCTCACAGCTTCTAAAGTGAGTCCTCTAAAAGGCTTTGCCTAGTCTTGGGCTTGCTAGAAATCCACCCAGGCAAGGAGGAGACAGTATCTACACTGGCCTTGTGGTTAAAAGCTCCCACACCCACAAACGAAAATTGGTTTGAAAGTAACTGCCCCCAATTTTTTCCTTGAGCTGGCCCACCTGCAAGAGGCAATCTGATGACAATCCAATCTGAGCCAGGTACCCAGATACCTGCCACCCATAACATAAGCTCTACCAACGCTCCCTGTCCACCCAGGGCAGTTCCCGCGCTCACGTGCCCCCAGCATGCACACACACATACATCCCATGGTCTCCTCTCACTGCACACATGCTTGTCCATGCACAAAGTACAGCCACGGACCTTATCAGCAGCACCACACGGGGCTTAGGCTTGTCTCCAGTAGAAGATTTGGTCCTTTTCCAACAAACTCAATTTTAAATAAAACTAAATCTAAAACCCTAGCAACGGTCATTAATTCAACATCCCCAACTCCAGAAACTGCCTGCTTCATTAAAGAGTAAAACAGCAGCTGGTGAGGCTTGAAGCAGGGTGGTGGGTTTCAAAGATCTTCCGTGTGGGCTCGAATCCCCTCTCTTACTTCCAGCCAACACACAGATCTGCATTCCCTCCAGCGGGCTGGGAGTGCTGGAAAAGGTCTGGAGGAGCCTGCAGCAGAAGCCGCCTGCTCAATTAGGCGTCCTGTATGGAGGGGAAGGGGAGAGGCCTGACCAGCTGATACATCTGGGAGTGGAACTGCGGAGATGGGAAATGTTATGTAATTAAACTCTGCCGGCCTGTCCCGCCTGGGGAATGTGAGCTCCATCAGCAGTGACCTCTTCCAATCAACTTAATTGGCCCAATCTCGCCAAGAAAAGCAACAGAATTGGTTTAGTGCCTCATGGAAATAGCTTAGCTCCTGACTATTTATGGCCACTGAACTCAAGGATGGGATCCTGACTTCGAGCCAGGAGTTGACAGCATGTGCTGACTTCTGAGAGGACTCAGAGGTTTCAGTGGGTTTCCTCGCCCCTCTGTGCCTCCATCTGCATCTCTGGAAAAAGTGGCCCTACCCAAGTTGCTGCCGGAGCACACAGCAGCTCACAGACTGGAAGCCCCGCTCTCCTCTCACCAGGCAGGCTTCTGTCTGACAAGGGCTCTCGGTCTCGAGAAACACAGACCCAGACATATACCTAACATAGAATGGCTGGACTTTACTCCTGTTTTATTCAAATGGTGGCTATGCCAAGAACAATTACTATTTTCTCTGTTCTCAAAAATCACATTTTTTTGGCTTTGTGGTCTGTAGAACTGATACTAAAAAATTAGAAAAATGTCCATCTCTGATAATTAATAACATTGATTCTCAGATTTCCTTTCTTCTGCATAGTTCAAAGATCTTACAGATTTCCGTCACCTATAATCTAGGTGTGGCTACCTCCACCTTACAAATGAGTAAACTGAGGGCAGCTACTGAAAGTCTCTTTTACACAGCAGGTGAGCAGTGGAGATACGGTGGGCATCCAGACGGCTTGCCAACTTGCACTGTAAAGAGTAGCAGGTCCAGTCTCATTGTCACAATGACCTACAGTCATGCTACCAACTGTGTTCACTTAGATTTCATCTTGGTACAACTAAACACACCAAGTTTTGATGGGGGAAAAGAGAAGTAAACATTCCTCCTCATTGAGTCATTACAGACACTGCGATTTAACAAAGAGAGAAATGGAGAGGTAGAGAGACTAGAAAATTATCTCAAAGTCACACTTTCCAAAGTGACAGAACTGGGCTAGAATCAAGGTATCCCCAATCGGGAGCCTTCTACTTCCCCACACTGCCCTCAAGACTATCTGCCACCACACCTGCTGACCAGTGGTCAAGCCCTATGTCAACTGTCTCTTGCATAGATGAATTTCCCCTAAAAAATATAAGGTAGAAACTTAAAATGGCATGGCTATAATTTGAATTTAAAAATATCCTGAGTCAAATAAAGTCCAAGGTCCCCCCAAATAATTGCCATTCCGGGATCAGAGATTGACCAAATGAGGTTTTCTGCCCCCTGGTCCAGGCAGGGGATCCGTGCTTCCCAAAGGCACACCCTGACCTGATCCATCACCTCAGGATGTGAACCCAATCAACTTCACCTTTCCCTCACTCCCCAAAGACCACGGCCCATCTTCTATCTACACCCCTTTTCACTTCAGATACACATCTGACGCCCAAGACAATTTTTACCCTTCCCCAGACAAGCAGAATTCCTGCAAAATCACACTGCAACCCCCACAAGAGCCACAATATACGCCCTTCCTGTCCTCTTGCCTAGTTTTCCTCCAGTTAATTTACTCCAACCCTCAGTGCTCTCTCTCGCGCTCTCTCTCTCTCTCTCTCTCTCTCTCTCTCTCTCTCTCTCTCTCTCTCATTACCTTTACACTCACAGCCCAGAAAATATCAAAGCATTCCCGGCCCACATCTCTCCTGATCGCCACTTCACTAGACCTAGCAGGAGTTAGGACAGGAGCACAGCCCACTCTCAGAAACTCAGTCCTTGGATGGATCAGGCCCAGCATTCTGACCTGGAGCCCAGCACCCTCCCTTCCCAGCCACACCCCCTAGGAGAAACAGCGTCACCCTCCAGCTCCTTCTCTTACAACACACAGAAGTATACCCCAGCCCTATCCTTACGCCCTCTTTCTACAAAGCCCTGTACAGATATGTTTCAAGTCATCTTCCCTTTGGCCTCCAAGATCCATAAACATCTCCAGAAACTGAATTATAGACCCTGAAGAAACCTCAACAAGCATCGAGCTCTCTCCATTCCTGGCAAAATTGCAGCAGTCAGCTGAGCCCTGAGAAGGAATTTTTTCAGGGCAGTGTGCCATGCCCCAGTACCAAGCAATGGGCTGAGAATCCAGTAAGTATTCCATTAATTTTAATTGATTATCAATATTAATTGGTGATAATGAATTCTCCTATTAAATAAGAAACCCATTATACAACATTATACAACATGCATCCTTGCCGCTGAGCATGCAAAACAGATTCCTCCACTCACTCCAATCTTATGCACATGTCCCTTCCTATTCCCACCCAGGGCCAACACAGAAGGACTTTTCCCCTTAAATGTACATCCTTCATTGTAAGCTTCTCCAATTCCCTCCTCTCCCGGGAGGTAGCGAGGGGAAAAGGCAAACAATGACCCAGAACCTTCCCTGCAAATGACCTTGTCTCTCCATAAAGACTGTCTGAGCTCACACTTTTCTGTCACCCAACTTGCCCCAATGCCACTGCAGCCACGTCTCCCAGCACACACTCATAAAGTTCACACTCAGCTCTCCTCAGATAATCTTTCCCTGCCCCACGCACACATCCCCTTGGTAATCCTCAGGCGCCCAATCTTCCACACGCATCCACCTTTCGCTCACACGCACAGCCACCCCCCACACCACACCCACTCCATGTGTCTGTGCAGGCATGCACAAGCCATCTGTCTTCAGCACACTGCACCTCTCCTCCTGCTCTGACACCCTTCGTAGGCACAGATTTCGCATTAGCTACACCTATGTTCCCACAAGCTCTCGCCTCCCGCTGTGCACACAGATGCCCATCCCGCAGCCTCCCCGGAATCGCACACCGCCCAGGCAGGCAAAGCGGGAGAGGTCGCCTGCTCCTTAGCCACCCCCTGCACTCACACTCAGAGACTTGGGAAACGCCTCCCCATCCTTCCCCAGGTGCAAGGGTCACAGTCTCCCTCCATAGGAAAGCAAACCCCTCCACACTGAACCAAAGCCTCTGAAGCCAGCCACACGACGCAGTCAGTCCTCACCAACACAAAACCTCACACCCTCTCTAGGGCGAGCGCCCGAGACTTTCTCCTTTCCCTCAACCCGCTCGCCGGAGCCTGCTTTCTTTTCCTCTCCGAACCCAGCGCCATACCCAAGTCTGCGTGTCTGAGCCTAACACAGAGGCGGTAGCGTTTTATCCTCTGAATTCTACCTCTCAACTTTCTTTGTGCCACATTCAGGAAGGAGCTGAGGGCGGGAGCGGGGAGCTGAGCACGCCGCAGAATTTCTGAGCGTTATGAAAACAGAACCCATGGAAAAGTCCCCTGTATGTTACAACTTTGTCCCACCCTGACACTTAGAACGGAGCGCTGGGATGTTTTCCTCGTTCGCCGTTTCCGCAGGGTGGGAGAGAGTATCTCTTTATTAAAATAGGGGGTCGCGCAGCACATTCTGTAATCGGCTGGGTTAGAAACGTCCGACTCCCGCAGAAACACCTACCCGTCCGCCGCCAGCCCCCGCCCCCACCGCTCCACACATAAACAAGCCCACGGCGCACAGTGTCCCCGCTCTCCCGCTCCGTCCGAGCCCCGCGCTCTGGCTCTGAACCTGCCGCCGCCGCCAGAGGTCGAGGCCAGGCGGTCTGTTCGGTGTTTCCCCACCTGGAATCCCACCGGAGCCGGAATTCCAGAAAGAGGGATCCTCGGTAGCCCGCAGCCTCCGCACGGCTGGGCGCAGGGGCCTCGGCGCGGTGCATCCGAGGCGCGCACGGAGGGACACAGCAGCCGAACTCTCGCCGAGGAGAAGCGCCCGCCCGCCCGCCGCGCCCGCGGGAGCAACGGAGTCCTCCTCCCCCACCTCTCCCCGCGGCTCCTGGCCACCCGCCCCTCCTTTCTCGACTTCCACTCCCAAGCGTCCCAAATTTCATCGGGAGCATCCACCACTGAGTAGAGCTTTGGGGCGATGGGGCAGTTCGGTCCGTCGTGGGTCCTTTCCACTCCGACCGACTCCGCGGGTCCCCGGGTGGCCGAGCCTTCCCGCACGCCCGCTCAGGCTCCTAGAACGGCCGCAGAAAACCCGCGAGGAAACCCCCAGGGACGGCCCGGCCCGGTGCCCGCCGCTCCCTGGCGCAGTCTCAGATGTATGGGCCTCGCGCGGGGTGCAACATCTGTGCAAAGAGCTAGGGTGGCGCAGACACCGGGTGAGCCCGGGCCAAGACAACCCTGGGGCGACCGGTCATTTCTGAGAAAGCTTTTGGGGGACTCCAACGCAGGTACATGGCGCGGGGCTGAGAGTCCCAACTCCCCAAACTAGGAAGCGACCGTCCAGGTCCTGAGCTCCTCGTCCCCTCCCCAGCCCACGCCCTGGCTGGGCTTGTGCTGGGGCGAGGGGGGAACCAGGCGCGGTGGCTGGCAGGGTACGGGACGCTTGCCCGGAGCTGCGGCGGCACCCTCGCCTCTTCCCCGTCCCGGGTCTGTCCGCCACCCCCTTTTGTCACAGGATGCGCGCGGGGAGACTTCTAGGAGGAGCAGACGGGTGGAACGGGGCTGAGGGGGGTGATTTTGTTAAGTCCCTTTGCTGCCCTTCCCTTGTCCCCATTTCCCTAGCCTTCGCCCCCCACTTCGCCCTGCACCCCCAATCCAGGTCCCTTAAACCTGATCACTTTTCCAGATTGAGGGCGGTTTTCTTGGGCAGCGGAGGGATGATGAGGAGGAGGAGGTGGGGAGGGATGTCCCCGCGCGCGCCCGCGTGTGTGTGTGTGTGTGTGTGCGTGTGTGTAGGGGGTTGGCTGAGGTTGCGCCTCGGCCTGGGCAGATCCCAGTGCAAACTTTGGGAAAGGCACGAGCCCGGGAAAGTGAGTGCGGTGGGATGGGGGTGGGGTGGGGTGCGGTGTTGGGCCCCCACCGCGCTGGTCCACTGAAAAATCCCCCCACACCTGGCCCCCCCAGCCCCGGACCTGCCCACCCAACGTGCCCAATGTCCTCCCTTACCGTGGCAGAAGTAACCATGGCATCCGTGTGACTGTTTCCAGGGACGTCGACATGAAGAGAAAGGTGGACGCGAGCTCGGTCATTCAAAGTCTCCCCCACCCCGCTGCAGCCACTACCCAGCGGGGGGAAAATGAGAGGAAGAAAGGAAGAAAAAGGAAGAAAGTAGTTGCGCGGGGCTGTGTCGCGGGGCGGTGCGCGGAGCTGTTCGGTAGGGAGCGGAGCCTTCAACTCTGAGTCCCGTGAACATAATCTGCGCGGTTATAACCAGCCAACCCGGCCAGATGGCTCCGCGCTCAGCGCCTTAACCCCTTCGGCGCCGCGCCGCCCGCCCCCGCGCCCCAGCCCGCAGACTGCGCTCTGGGGGCCACTGTGGGGACGGGGTCATTTTCTCCTGGCCTCTCAAAAAAAAAAAAAAAAAAAAGGAAAGAAAAGAGAAGAAAAACTTCCAAATCAGTAGTATTCTTCAGTAACCCCCCCCCTTGGTTTCCCTTTTAGAAATCCAGGAAAAAGCCAAATATTCAATGTATCATAACCTTTTACATGTTAATTAATGTCTTCGGCCTTTCTTATTTGTTCTTTTTCTTGAAAATTTTCTTTTTGCTATTCTTTTTTCTTTAAGATTTTCTTTACAAGGCAGAAAGGCCTTTCTTTCCCCAGTCCTCAGGCGGAACGGGTCTGAAGCATAAACTCCTCCTCCAAACCTTAGACCCTTTCGGCTCCAGATCTCTCCCCACCCCCTACCAAGCCCACCGCCACTCCTCCCCCCACCCCCCACCGCGCACACACCCAGGGACAATTGCTCCCGGGCGAGCTCGCCGCTGGCGCAGGCGGGGGCGGCACCCAGGCGCAGAGCCGGCGGTCTGGGGAGGTCGCAGCACAGAGGTATGGGGCGGGGGGCAGGGGGACCAAGGGAGGGGCGGCTGCGCGCGTGTGCTTGGCGAGAGTGAGCTTGGCGGGGAGAGGGGAATGGAGCGGAGCCTCCAAGCCACCCAGCCTCCAACTTCTCCCAAGCCCCTTCCTTCCAAACTAGGTTCGGGCCCTGCGACCGAGCACCCCACCGGGCTGCACGCAGGGACAGCCGGGGAAGCAGAAAAGCCAAGCCACAAGCCACCTCTTCAGGGCGCCTCGAAAGTAGAGAGGCTCACGTCCCCAGCGGTGCGTTCACTCGAGGAAAGGCTCGGGGAGCGGGCAAAATAGCGTATTTGTAGATAATTTTAGCTGCCCGCGAGACCTCATCTGCTCCGAGCTCGTTCTGTCTAAATTTACCTTGTTAAGGCATTTTGCTTTCGACCATCTGACATCGAGAAACGTGGGGGAACAATATCACTTAGGCGTCAAGGAGCCTAGGAACGGAGTTTTGCGCCCTTGCCCCTCTCCTGGCCTCCTCCCGGACCCGGGTGCGGCGGGCCTCGTCCCCAGCCCCTCGCCTCCCCTGCCGTCTCAGCCACCCCCAGCTCCTCACGCCAGGACCTTTCGACCCACGCGCCGTTGGGGGAGGGGAGCGAGTGTCCCGTTTCCGCCCCGCCTTGTGGTTCGAAGTGTCTAATAAGCACCCCACGCTGTGTTTCAGATAGGGTTCAGGTTCAAAACATCCAAATCCCTTGTAATTGTTGGAGAATTCCGTCAAGCACTAAGAAGCACTAGAACAGTTCACGCCGAAAGGGACGCAGACAGAAGCTCTGGGGCGGGAGGGGCGGCGCGGGGGTCCGGGGCTGCGAACCAGAGAGGTTGTACCTGCCTCGTCATTATCCTGGCTGATGGGGGTTGCCACATCGAAAACGGCCGGCAGCGCCCACGGAGGCCCAGGGGCGTCGCCTCCCACGGTCCCTCGAAGGATAGGGTCCTCCTTCAGTGGCGCCCTTCGTGCCAAAATACCGACGTCCTTCTCCTGGCCAGATGAGGCTGCCGAGTTTTTCCCTCTGCCCGGCCACACAGCACCAGGAAGGTTTGGATTGGGCGTGCTCTGTAGGGTTCTGGTTTTCTCTCTCGCATCTGGCCCGCCTCCCTGCCCTCCCCCACTCCCCGCAATTGCCCCCCCCCCGGCTTCTCGCAGGGGTCAAAGGCGGAATTCAGGCCCCAGTTTCAGATCCACCGGGGGCTTTTCTCTCAAGCTCCAGGTCCTCCAGGAAACCCGAAGATTGCAGGGAAGAAGGTGGTTGGCTCCTGCTGCAGCGAGGAACGGGTTAAATGCATGTGCGGGCTGATCCGCCTGCAGCTCCTAGGTCCCCTGGCAGTCTGGAGGGAGGAAGGGAGGGGGGCAAGCTTAAATTTGAAAAATCAGAAAAAATGAAGAAGAAGAAGAATAAGAAGAAGAAGAAGAAAAGGCAGCAGTGAGTTTAAGACTCCGATTTGTTCTGCAAGATGCCTTGCACTGGCTGGCCTCCTCGCTTTGCCGGGACAGAGACAGGCGATACGGGAGAGTTTGTATTGTTTCCCAACTCTGGGTGGGGGGGGGCAGTGCTCTGAGCGGTGGGTCGGTCTTTGCGTGCAATCAACAGGCCTTGTAATATGAGAGGTGACACCTTAATCTTGCCAAATATGTGCGGTGTCTTTGGGGGAGGAGTGGGAGGGAGGGAGGGAAGGAGAGAGGAAGAGGGAGAGACTGAGCCCTAAGGTGAAAGGTGCACTTTTCTCAGAGGCTGGTTTCCCAGATGGAGAGCTTTAGACCCTTTCTTGGTGGAAGACTTCTTTCAGACAATCTCCCTTGAGCAGGCCACCTGCCTTTGCCTTTACTGTTTTTCTTTTGACTTCAGAGCTAATCGTTATCTCTTCTGCCCTCTCAAAAAGACCATGGGCTGACCCCAGACCTTGCTTTTGACTTTCAAGAGAGTGGCAAGGTGCTAAATGAGGAGGATGGGGAAGAAAAAAAGAAGAAGAAAGGTGTATTTTTTAAAAGACAGAAAAAAAGATTATATATAAAATGTAGAGACATTTTGGAACTGCAGAACATTGTGACTTCTAAGTAAATCCGTGTTTCTAAATAGAGGTTTTTCTTTTTCATAGAAAGACTCGTAGTGGTATGGATAGCTAAAACAAAGAGCAGGACTTGGCTGTGAGCCTGTGAGTTCGTGCCCCACAGGGAGCCTGGGTAAGGAAGCCCATCCGGATTGAGATCTTTCTGATGAGCTAGGTAATTGCCCCTCTCCTAGTTGACCTGTGGTCACGGCCTTGGCTGCCCATCTGTTGACTGTATTTTTAGGTTGTTGAACTTTCTTTTTCCTCCTGCTGCATCTGAGTGTAAGGCCCTGACTCCTGAAAGTGGTTTCTGGAAGCAAGAACCAGATCTTGTTTTTGAAAGCCACCTTTAAAATTCTCTCCTAAAGCAAATTTCCAGAGCTTGCCGTCTGCTCACCCTTTATCTTTTGCAATAGCACCACTCTGTGGTTGGAGCACTGAACAGAAACAAAACTGAAATGTTCAAAGGAATTGTGCCCTTACCTTGTGAAAACCAGCATTTATCTACTCTGTTTGAGTTCAGCGGACTGTGTGTGGGGGGGAGGGGGCTCAGCATGTGGCGATGGAGGGAGTCTTGTGCAGTTGCAGTATGTGGTTAATTCATTGTGACATGTTGACCCAGGAAATGAGAAAATTAGACCGAATGGCCTCCAAGTACCCTTTCTTCTATGACCATAAGTGGCAAAGACAAGCTTAGTTATTTTCCTCCATGATCATGTAGTTAGCCTTGAATGTTTGCCCTCTTTCCTTGCTTTCCTTTTTCTCTCCTTTGAGATTACTAAAATATACTCGACACCTTGCCAATCCTAGAATATTTGCAGGTTTCATTTGCTGCTGGAGGCTGCTGTGGAGAGGTTTTGTCCTACCCTATCCATCCCCACCCCCACTCACCCACACAGCTGCTAGAGCTGGTGGAGCCAAGAAGTCTGCCCTTTCTGAAACAATTAAAGTGAATGCAAAAGGTGTTTGCATGGGGACTGGGAACCTAAGGGTCAGGAAAAATAGCTTTCTGCTACCTTGGCTCCCTGACATTCAGGAGATTCCTGGCTGCCCAATATTCTACATACATACCAACTATAGCATGGTTAACCTCACTCACACAGGCTATCATGCCAAACAGCCACTCTTCCCGAACGTCATGGTGTCTGTGTGTGAGACTGTATTTTTTTCTTTCACAGTGGGTGCAGTTGCCCACATAAACTGAGTGACTTATCTATGTTTATTCAGCAAGCATAGGTCTTCCCTAAAATTTCTGTCATCTTAAGAAAGTACTGCTTTGCTCCAAGGACCAGCACCAATCACCCTAAACAGAGCAGAGATACCAGAGATCCAATTCTACCAGCCAGTGTCCCCATACTGCATTTCATAATTTAGGAACCCCAGGGTAACAGAAAAAAACAACAACATAGTAACAGATCAGGAACTAAAATTCACTGAAAGACTGGATTTTGGAGTCAGACAAAGATGTGTTCCATGCTGCCTTCACTACCTACTATCTATGTGTCTTTGGATAGGTTTTTCAACTTTTCAAGATCCATCTGGAATTGGTCAAAACAATGTCAATAGGACTCCAATGTCTCATAGGAGTAGTATGAAGACCAAACAAACCAAACCATTCAAAACACTCAGCCCAGTGCCTGCCACAATGTAAGTTCCAACTCCCAATCTCATAGTCCTTGCACTGAAAATACGGCCGCCCGACTGGTGGCTGAGCCCAGTCTTTAGATAGAAGTTTGACTCTGTTTGTTACTTGTTTACCATCCATACACATTTCATTAATGAAATTTCATGAATGTATATTTTCCCCTTTGGACAAATGCAAGAAATTAGCAGAGTGAGGTAGTGAGTATACTTAGAATTTATAAAGCTTCCTAAGGGGAACTTCAAAGAGCTTGACAGGCATAGTTGAAGGATTTCAAAATCTCCTCTTATTCATTCCCTGCCTCTCAGGCAGAACCACTTCATCTTTTAAAAGGAAACTCCACCATATCCTTCAATTCTTAACAGATTGCCGGGTATATTATTGGTTTGTTGTTATTGCTAATTATGTTCCAAGACTTACATTGAATAATATCATGAATTACACTGAACAACAATGAACCAACTCATTTTGTGAAACAGCATACATATTCATAATTATGTTTGACCAAATTACCTGTAATGATAGAGGGAAGGCATGTATTCCTACCACACAGGTGGATATAGAAATCATAATGAAGTCTCCTATTTCACCAGTCATGACATGAATTCCTAACCACCCTATAAATTAACTTTATGCTGCACCAAACTCCACTCATAAAAAAAATCGCATTAAAGTTTCCTAGGTAACTAATGCATTTCCAAAGGGAAAAGGCCTCAGGAGAAAAAGAGGGCAGGGAAAATGGTGGGGAAGGGGAATTGAAGAAAAAAAAATATCATTAGATTAGACCCATGTGACATAAACAAAATATTTCATGGAGAGGAGCCCATAAAGTTTTATTACCTGGGTTTGACATAGATATGGCATTGCCATTAATTCCATCTCTGGACAATAAAATACTCTGTAGGCTACCCCTCTCATCACATATGCCAGCACTTCCTCTTTCAGATCCGGTTTTACAGATGTTGAGAGGGATCCGACCCTTCTGTCATCTGCCGAGCTGTGTCCACTCGCCAGTCAGCTGACTCTGGAGTCCTCCGTTGTATTTGGACGTCACCAAACTTTGAGATGAAGGTGAAAAGCAGGGTCAATTTGCACTTTTTGAAATATACAGATGCTTTTGACCACTCTAGGCCCTTAGAGCCTTGGAATGGGTCTGTTAGCCTCAGTAGAAGGCTGGGGCCTGAGGACTGAACCGATGGAAGTCAAGGTTTGGTTTGCAAACTCCCAACCCAGTGGTCTTTCCATTGCTTCCTTCATTCGGGGAGCGTCTGAGTTCTAAAGAGCACCTTGAATGCTTAGGAGGAAAAAGGAAGGTTGTAGGTGGAGCTTAAGGCTTAAATTTATGCTTTAGGAAGAGAGAAATTCTGACAGGCAATGCAGTCCAGAGAACTATCTCTAGGCTGCAGACTGGGAGGTGGAGAGTGGAGAGCCAGCCTCCTAACTGCTTTGTGAGCTAGGGCAAGGAGTTGACCCTTTCAGTTCCTTGGTTTTAGTGTGTATAAAGGGACTTAACGTCATTTTCTTTAATGACAGGCAATATAAATAAGAAAAAAAGAGCACGCTAATTTGCATACCATTGGAAGTTCTGTATTATCTGCTCCCCTCTCCTTTCAGTGGCCCCAAAGTGACATCTGTGAGTGAAGTCTCCAACTGGTTACAAGACACAGCCAGGTGACTCCTCTATGCAAAGCATGGCCAGTTCCCCTGCCGGTCCCATAGCTGCTGTGTTCCCACCCATCACTGCCAGGGTAGTCAGTATAGAGCCCTGTTTCCATCACACAATTTCTTCCATTGGATATTGAAGTCATTTGAGGATCTACCTCTGTTAGGGGACTTGGAGTGGCATTAGGGATTAGAAAAGCCTTCTGGCCATACCTTCCATTTACTACCTTTACTGGGAGTAAGGGGTGAGGACTGTCTGGGAAGTAAATGCTTAGCAGTTTGAAGGTGCAGCCTTCCCAAGGATTTAAGACAAAGCAGGGTGGGAACCCAAGTCTCCTTCTTTCTAATTAGAAGCCCGTCCGGCTAGCCATGCATATGAGAGCAGCGCAAGAGAAAATGCCATAGGAGTACTCACGTCCTACAAACCTCTACTCAGAATCCAAGGCTAGGGCGACCCTGCAAATGTCACTTCATCCATTGTCCTGCCCTCATGTCAGGTACAAAGTATGCAGGGTGGGCTGGAGGGTGGGGGGCAAGGAAGGTCCTTCTGCTCCATGTCTCCTTGAAAATATTCCCCTCTCTACTCCAGTGGTCCAGAAAAATAAGAAAAAGAATTAACAATTGAGTCTTCTACTTCAAACACTCTGTCCAGAGTTTCCACAAAACACTAAAAAGAGGTGCTAGTTCTTGGAGGCCAGAAAATCTGAGTTCCAGTTAAGATAAGCTTCTGTACCACTACTCTCTCTAGACGTACAGACAGACACACCTGTGCAGCCAGCCCATCTGATGGTTTGCTATATTTACTAGCGAATTCACTGACAGTTCTGCCTCTGTTTCCACCTTGCGAGAAGGCTGTCTACAGGCCCTGGTTCAGAATGCAAATAATCTCAGGCAGCAAAGCGTGCACGTGATGGGATCTCATCTCTTGGAACCGTAAACTTTCAGCATGGGGGTGGTAGAAGGTAGAAACTTTCTTTACAGATAATAATAATAGGTAACATTTACTGAGTACTTACTGAGCGTCAGGTATTTAATAATCTTAGCATTACATGCCAGGCATTGTCTTAAGTAGTGCACATATGTATATATATGTGTGTATACATACATAGACATACATACATATATATAAATCAGCACACATATACCAGCCTACAACACACATATATCTACATAGACCTGTACTTGTACCTATATCCCTGTCATCCATACCATCACACACACATATCTATCTATATCTATACAAGCATACACACACATACACATACACACACTGGTCTTAGAGTAGGAGACGGAAACCTGGTTAAATTGGACCTGGGCTTCAATGTTTTAAATATGCAAAGCAGAAATATTAATAGTTCTTACTTTGTAGAGTTTTTGTAAGGGCTAATGATGTAAATGGTGGGTACTATTATTATCTCTAAAGAGTAAGAAAATTGAGGCATGAACTCACCTTTGGCGAGTTATATAAACAGAGTGAACAAGTGACAAACAGAGCTTTGAACCCCAACTATCTATCACCTCTGCACCGTCGAAGCTTGAGAGGGTGGTGGTTTTTCTTTATGCAGATGAAGAAACAGGCCTAGGAGGGGACAGTCAAGTCACCTAAGATCACACAGAGGAGCTCAGACGTGAGCCAAGTCTTCTGTCTCTTAGCCCAGTGCAGTAGGAGGGTTGCAATATCCATAGAGCCTGTTCTCCTGGACCCCAGGTTGTCCCAGCATGACACAAGGAAGGAAATAGAGGCTATATGTAGGGTAGGGTCAGGTTTATCTATGGCCTTTTGTGTGCCCTGGAAAAGGAGCCCTTTCTGGATGAATGTTGCTCATATCAGGACACTGACTTGGCACATGGAGGAAGGACTGATTTCAGCACCCACCCATCTGAGGAGCTGGTTCCTTCCTGAGGGCACAGCATGTGTAACTTTTTGTGGCAGCCTTGGGTATGAGAGCTCCCACAGCAGGCTAGATGCTGAGTGCCAAGTTACTAAGAAATTTGTACAAGTGGGCAGGCCATTGGCTTTGCTCAAAAGATTAAAAGGCTTCTACTCAAGAAGGAAAAACATTGAGCCTGAGTCTCTAATAAGTAATGGCTCTCTAATGCCCACTCAGAAGAATAGAATGTTGGATTAGAACATTATGGGCAATTGAGGTTTTCTTACATATGTTTCATTTGAATCCCATCCAGGCACACATGTCCACTCATACAAATGTCTCTTCCTCTAGCACAGACATAGACTTAAATGTCACTTAGAGCCCAGACTCAGAAGGCAAGCCAGCATTTAAAACCTGCCTGTGAATGAGCTTTAAAGTCTGGAGCTGATGCCAAGATAATATCCACAAGCATGGGATTTGCATCTCGCTGTTCCTCTGTGTCTGTCTCTCTGCCTCTAGACAAAGGTAAGACAATTCCACTGGTCCTTCTCCCACTACCTAAAAGGTCTTTCACCAGAAGTTTTCAACAGTGAGCCCAAAAGTTAGAAATTAGCTCCTTTGGAGTGAATAGAGAAAATTGACTTTATGAATAACAGTGATTATCTTGCCACCTGTATTCATCTCCTCCAACTGACTGCATAGATAGCTTAAAAATAAAGCAAATAAAAGTGATATCAGCTGACACTAAGTGGCTTTGTCTAGCCTGCTTGTGGGAGCTCTGGTATCCAAGGCTGTCATGAACAGTTATACAGGTCGTACCCTACAGGAAGGAACCAGCTCCTCAGGTGGAAATAGCCTCCTAGACACAGAGATTAATAAACCAAAACCCATGTATTTTGCCTAGGGTTAGCCGAGGGTATGTGGTTAAGATGAGAATGGCAGGAGATTCACGGTGTGAACAGCGGCCCACACCCCATACCTCAAATTGGAGAACAGACCAGCTGCCATGTAGAATCAATGAATAAATGACTTGTGTTCTTGCAGAGTTGGAAGGTGCTTGAGATTTCCCTAGTCAAGTCCCCATTTTACAGAGGAAGTCATTAAAACCCAGGAAAATGAAGGGACCTGCCAGACACCACACGGATATTCAGATTCATCAGTGACGGTACAGAGCCCGCACTCCTGACTCCAGGGTGCTGCCCTTTGTCTGCTCTGCCCACAGCCCCTAAGCGCTGGACATGTCTGCTTTCCTTCTAGAAATGTTTCATTGCCCTCCAATCTTTCCCTACTATTAATATTTCCTCTCTCTCTCTCTCTCTCTCTCTTTTTACTTATTTCAGTTTATTTTAATATTTCCTTTATTTTGTTCCCATTGTGAACTACTGGCCAAACAAGAGAAAATTAACATGCAAAAGGCAAGGTGTTAGTAGAAAATAGAAAAGAATGTTAATTCACAGATAAGGTTTAAATTGACAACTTTAAAAGTAAAAGTAAAATGGCCACTTTCTTAGTTTTGATGACATAGGGTTGTTCTTTTCTGAAGAGAGAGGATTATATAGATGAACTCTCTTTTTCAATAATGCTATTATAGATGACTTTATAAGGTTTCCACCTGAATAAATCTTTTTCTCCCACATCTTTTTTCTTTTTTCATCTTCTTTCCTTTGTATGAAAGATGGCAAAAGGATCTATTTTGCTAAGAAAATGTTTCTTTCATAGAACTTTTATTTTTTCTTGCAATAAAGCTATCAATAAAGCCTAGAGTAAATTCTTAGTTTTCCGATCAACCTCCTAACTCCTTCCTTATAAAGAACTGATCCCAATATCTGTCATTAGCATATGGATCTCTGGAGCCTAGGAGCATCTAATAAATAGAAGTAGAAAAGACCCAGGTATCTAGAGGGTTTTGCTGTAAATGAAAAACATGAGTAATAGACAAGAATCCAAAGGGTAGAACTAGGTTTGATGGGTGGAATTTATAGAAGTGCCAATTTTAAGTCAAGACAAAGGTGATGGTTCTGACACACAGTTTCCAAAAATATTAATTTGCCTCCATGACTAGTGGGTTGTTCTGTTACTGGGTGAGCTCAGGCATGATACCACCTTGATACAGTGTTGTGTAGGACTCAGATTTGGATGGGTGGTAGAACAGTCAATATTCCTTTCAAACATGTGATACCATATATCAGTGATCTGAATCTGGTCACTTTGGAAAGTATGTACTTTCCCAAAGTGTAACATTTGTACCACTGATATTATGTAAAATTATTTTTGGTGGTACATGAATAAGCTGTTAAAATACAATTGTAACAGTTACATTTAATTTGTTTTAATGTATCAAATCTATTTATGGAAATATAAAACTTCCTTTAAGAATACATTCATTGGGGACTTTCACTCTGGTTATGCAGGCCAATTTGTAATATACTAATTCTTCTGTCAAAAATACCTAGGAAAGCTAGAAAGCAATATTTTTAAAAACCATCTGAAGGCTACACTATGGTACAATTGAATAAACTTTTCCAGACCACCTGTCCTACGGATAAAAACTATACTCTAGGAATGAGAGAGGGAGCAAATACAAGCAGATTCTGGAGGGAAATTGACATTCCAAAGAAGAGAAGAGTATAGGGGTAATTTTGTTTTTGTTTTTTTACAGTTTTTAGCTTGAGGGCAGGCCACAGTTCATACCGCATGAAATACCAAAAACATACAGATATAGAAGGAGAAATAGACAATTTCCAGTCAAACTTGAGATTTTAATACCCCTATTTAGGAAATTAGTGGAAAAAATAACCAAAATACTAGTAAGGACAAAGATGACACTATCGACCACCTTGACTTAATTTGTAGAATACAACACCTGATAAATGCAGAATATACATTCTTATCAAGGACACATGGTATTTTATCCAAGATAGACTGCCCCATGTGCTGGGCTGTAAAACAGGCCCCAATAAATGTAAAGAATGAAATCACACTAAGTATGTTCTCTGACTAAAATGAAGTTAAGCTTGAAATTAGTAACAATCGGAGATCTGGAAACCCTAAAGTAACTGGAAATTAAACAACGCACTTTTAGGTATTCTATAGGTGAAAGAAGAATTCACATGGGAAATTAGAAAACATTGTAATCTCTATGGTAGTAAAAATGCAACATATCAAAATCTGTGGGATCCAGCTAAAGTAGAGCTTAGAGGGAAAGTTGTAGCTTTCAAGGCTAAAAATCAGTGACCTAAGGTTTCACCTTAGAAATCTATAAAGAATAGAGCAAAGTAAACCAAAAGCAAATAGAAAGAAGAAAATAATGAAGGTAAGAGAAGAAATCAATGAAATAGAAAATAACAGCTGAAATTTGTTCTTTGGAAAGATCAACAATATTGATAGTTTACTAATGACCTTGGTCTAGAAAAATGAAATAGAAAAACATTAGCAATATCAGAAATGAAAGTGGGGTTGTCACTCACATGCTACAGGTGTTAAAAGGAAAACTGGACTGTCATAAATAATACCATGCAATAAATTAGACAACTTAGATGAAATGGGCAAACTTTGAAAAACACAACTTATCAAAGCTTATACACAATCAAATAGAAAATCTGAATAGCTTTTATACATTAGAAAAATAGATTTTTTTTACCAAAAACCTTCCCATTAATAAAACAATAGAAAAAGATGGATTCACTGATGAATTCTATCAAAAATTTAAGGAAGTAATATCATCAGTCTTAAAATACCTCCCATGTTGTCATGTGTGGCCAGTATACTCTAAATACCAAAGCCTGACATTTCCCATACCCCCCAAAAGAATGAAAGAAATAAAAGAAAATAATGCCGACCAATATCTTATATAAATATAGATGCAAAAATTCTTAAAAAGATTTCACAAATAGAATCTAGAAATACATAAAAATAATATTCATTAGGACCAAGTAGGGTTTATCCCAGCAATTCAAGGACAATTAACATCTGAAAACCAATCAATTTAATTCACCCTATGGATAGGATAAAGGAGAAAAATTATGGGATCTTTTCAATAGCTTCAGGAAAAGCATTTGGCAATATTCAATACCTTTTTATGTTACACACACACACACACACAGAGAACAAGCCAAAGGGAACTTACACAATCTGATACAGGGAATCTACAAAATACCAAAATTGTCATATTTGCTAGTATAATGTTGAATACATTCTCTTTAAGGTCAAGAACAGGGCAAAGGACACAAATATCTCAGGTATCCCTCAAAAGAAGAATTAGTAAACAAGTGGTTGCATGTTCATATAATAGAATATTCCTTAGCAATAAATAAGAACAAACTATGGGTACACATAGTCATATAGATGAACTTCAAAAATATTATGTTGAATTGAAGATTTAAACAAAATCATATATTTTATGTGATTCCATTTTTATGTATTTTTACAACAGGCAAACCTATTGTGAAAAAATTTTAAGAGTAGTTGCCTCTGTGGCGGTGAGGGAGTAAGAAATGACTATCAAGGGGTACCAGGGGACTTGGAGTGACAGAGGTTTGAATTACACTGTATATACGCTTGTCAAAACCCCGTCTGTGCTCATCTGAGATCTGTACGATTAATTTTATGTACATATCTATCTGATAAAAAATATTTATAAAACAATATTGAACTCTACTTAATGAAATGCAGCCTGAAATATTTAAAGGGGAGTGTCCCGATGTCTTTAATGTATTTTGAAATTCATCAAAAATAAGAAAGAGAGAAGTATAATAAGTAAATCATGATAAAATTTAAATTATAGAATCTGGTCTGTGAGTGTCTGGCTGTTCACTGTAGCATAATTTAATCTTGTTTGCATCTGAAAATTCCCATAATAAAATGTTGAGTAAAAAGGAAAAAGATATTTGTGAAGTCATTGGAGAGCCACCGTGGCAGCATGAATATGAGGGGCGAGATCCAGGAGAAAGGGAAGGGCAGGGGGGTGAGGCTCACCTTCGGCTCTGTTCTCCTCTCAGGCACATGCTGAGGTGTGAGTGGCAGCTGAAAGGATAAAAAACTAAGGTGAACTTTTAGTATTCTCTCCAGGCTCCAGAGACAAAAACTAAGTTCAAGATTGACTAGGGAGAAGGTTTTTCAATTTTGATTGTTTAAAGGCTACTTGTTACTAGTAAGAGGGAACCAAAACATAGAACCATTTTTGCAATGAGAAAAAAAACTCAGTTTTCAGTCAGCATTATCCAAAGTAGAATTAAGATGATTTTTCCTTAGCCTAACTTTGTGACAGGAGCAAAAGAAAATGCTTTCTGGAGAAAGAGTACACCATGATTCAAATTATTTATACAGAACTCCATATATTAACTCCATCATTCAATTATAAATTACCAGGAAATATGTTGAAATGATTAAGAACCAAAAGAAAAAAATCAAATAGAAAAAAACCCCAAGGATACCATATATTGATGTTATTAGACACTGATTTAAAATAACTCCAATTATTATGTTCAAAATATACATAGCAAGATGAAGAATTTCATGAGAGAATAGGAATATATTTAAAAGAATCAAATGTAAATCCTGGAACTGAAAGCCTACAACGAAGATGAAAAATGCAAGTTAAATGCAACTGAAGAGACAGACGATTAATGGCCAGAAGATAAGTCAGTAAAAAATATCTATGCAGAAACATAGAGTGAAAAACTAATATTTAATAAAAAATTCATAAAAGAATATGAGATATATGATATACAGAAAAAAGATCTAATACATGTATAATTGGTGTTCCAAAAAAAAAATAGAGAATGGTGAGTAGTAATATCTGAAGAGACAATGTCAAAAATTTTAAAAATTGATAAACGTTCAACATATCTAGAATGAGATGAATAGAAAACCACTAAATATGAATCAAAATCAATCTTCTGAAAACATAGACAAAAAGAAAAAATAAAAGTACCAAAAGAAGTTGCTGTCAATTGCAACAAGACTGATCAATGACTTTTTTTATTTCAGAATATTATGGGGGTACAAACATTTTGGTTACATATAATGCCTTTGCCAAGACTACAAGCATGCCCCTTCCTCCATACAGTGTACTTAACTTCCAGTGGAGTGAGTGAGTTTTGAGTTTACCCACCCGCACCTGACCTGCACCCAGTGAATATTACTACCATGTGAGCACCTTAGTGTTGATCAATTAGTACCAATTTGATAGCAAGGTGGTGCTTGTTTATCCATTCTTGTGATACCTCACTTTGAAGGATGGGCTCAAGGTCTATCCAGAATAATATAAGAAGTGCTAGTTCACATTATATTTTTGTAGTTGAGTATATTCCATGGTATACATATACCACATTTTATTAATTCACTCATGTATTGATGGGTACTTGGGATGTTTCCAGATCTTTGCAATTGTGAATTGTGCTCCCATAAACATTTGAGTGCAGATGTCTTTATTATAGAACATCTTTTTTTCCTTTGGGTAGGTGCCTCATAGTGGGATTGCATAGTGGGATCAAATGGTATTTCTATTTTTAGTTCTTTGAGATATCTCCAAAATAATTTCCACAGGGGTTGTACTAATTTGCAGTCCCACCAGCAGTGTAAGAGTGTTCCAATCTCTCCACATCCTCGCCAGGATTTGTTGTTTTGGGACTTTTTGATAGAGGCCATTCTCATTGGAGTTAAGTGATATCTCATTGTTGTTTTGATTTGCATTTCCCTAATGGTTAGAGATGTTGAGCACTTTTTTATATGTTTGCTACCATCATTCTGTCTTCTTCCAAAAAGTTTCTTTTCATGTCTTTGCTCATTTTTAATGGAGTTGTTTGATTTTTCCTTGTTAATTTTCTTAAGTTCTATATAGATTCTTGCTATCAGCCCTTTATCACATGTATAGCATGCAAATATTTTCTCCCATTCTGTAGGTTGTCTATTCACTCTAACGATAGTTTCCTTGCCTGTGCAGAAGCTTTTTAATTTGATTAGGTCCCATTTATTTATTTTTGTTGCTGCTGTGATTGCTTTGGGGGTCTTCTTCATAAATTCTTTTCCTAGGCCAATGTCCACAAGAGTTTTCCCAACATTTTCTACTAGAATTCTTAAGGTTTCATGCCTTAGGTTTAAGTCTGTTATCCACTGTGAGTTGATTTTTTGTGAGAGGTGAGAGGTGGGGATCCTGTTTCAATCTTCTGCATGTGGTTATCCAGTTTTCCCAGCACCATTTATTGAATAGGGATTCTTTCCCCCCAATGTATATTTTTGTCAGCTTTGTGGAAGATTAGATCACAATATGAGGATGGTTTTATATCTGGGTTCTCCGTTCTGTTTCAAAGGTCTGTATCTCTGTTCTTGTGCTAGTACCACGATATTTTGGTTACTATAGCCTTGTAGTATAGCTTGAAGTCTGGTAGACTGATGCCTCCCAATTTGTTCTTTTCGCTTAAGATTACTTTGGCTATATGATGTGTTCTCTGGTTCCAGGTGAAGGGTAGAATTATTTTTCTAGATCTGTAAAGAATGATGATGGTACTTTGATAGGGATTGCATTAATTCTGCGCATTATTTTAGATAGTATGGACATTTTAACAACACTGATTCTGCCATTCCATGAGTTTGGTAGGGTTTTCCATCTGTTTACATCTTCTACAGTTTCTTTCTCAGTATTTCATAGTTCTTCCTATATATGTCTCTCACCACCTTTGTTAAATTATATTCCTAAATATTTAATTTTCTTTGATGTTATCATGAAAGATTGCATCTTTGACTTGATTTTTGGCTTAACTATTATTTGTGTATATGAATACCACCGATTTGTATACATTAATTTTATATCCTGAGACTTTACTGAATTCGTTTATCGATTCCAGGAGTCTCTTGGTTGAATCCTGGGCATTTTCTAGATATAATATCATATCATCAGCAAAGAGTATAAGTTTTACCTCTTCTGCCTCCATTTGGATACCCTTAATTCCTTTCTTTTGTCTGATTGTTCTAGCAAGGACTTCCAGCACTATGTTGAATAGAAGTGGAGATAGTGGGCAGCCTTGTCTGGTTCTAGTTCTAAGTGGGGAGTCTTTCAGGTTTTCCCTATTCAGTATGATATTGGCTGTGGGTTTATCATATTTGTCTTTAATAATTTTAAGGTATGCCCTATCTATGCCTATTTTGTTAAGAGTTTTTATCATAAAAGTGTACTGGATTTTGTTGAATTATTTTTCTCCATGTATTGAGAGAATCATATGGTCTTTGTTCTTGCTTTTATTTATGTTGTGAATTGCATTTATAGATTCGGTTATGTTGAACCAACCTTGCATCTCTGGGATAAAGCCTACCTGATCATGATGAATTATTTTTTTGATGTGGATTCAGTTTGCTAAAATATTGTTGAGGATTTTTGCATCTATATTCATGAAAGATATTGATTTGTACTTTTTTTTTGTTGTGTCCTTTCCTGGCTTTGGTACCAAGGTGACATTGGCTTTGTGGAATGAGTTGGAATGAGGATACCATTCTTCTCAGTATTGTGGAATAATTTCTGCAGTATAGATGTGAGTTCTTTGTAAGTTTGGTAAAATTCAGGTGTGAATCCATCTGGTCTGGGACTTTTTTTTTGTTGGAAGATTTTTAATTGCTTCTTCTGTTTCTGTGCTTGATATTGGTCTGTTCAGGAATTCTATTTCTTCCTGATTGGGCCTAGGAATATTGTGTGTTTCTAAGTATTTTTCCACTTTCTCCATGTTTTGTAGTTTTGGGGCATATAGGCTTATATAGTATTCAAAGATAATGTTTTATATTTTCATGATGTCTATTGTGACCTCTCCTTTTTTATTTTTAATTAACTTTCCTTTCTAGTTCTTGTCAATCTAGCAAGAGGCCTGTCAATTTTGTTTATGTTATAGAAAAAAACAACTTTTGGTTTTATTAATCTTCTGTATAGTTCTTTTATTATTAATTTCATTTAGTTATGCTCTGATCTTAGTTATTTCTTTTCTTCTGCTAGGTTTAGAATTAATTTGCTCTTCCTTTTCCAGTTCTATGAGATGGTTTATTAGTTTGTTGATTTGTGAGCTTTCTGTCTTTTGGATGTGAGCATTTAATGCTATTAGTTTTCCTCGCAGGAATGCTTTTGCTGTATCCCACAGATTTTGATAATTCGTGTCCCTGTTATCATTTAACTCAAAGAATCTTTTGATTTCCATCTGGATCTCCTCCTTGACCCAATAGTCATTCAGTGATAGATTGTTTAATTTCCATGACTTTGTGAAATGGTAAGAATTTCTGTTGGAATTGATCTCTAATTTTATTCCACCATGGTCTGAGAAGATACATGCTATAATTTCTATTTTTAAAAAATTTGTTGAGATTTGACTTGTGGTGTGGGATATGAGATCTGACTTGTGGTGTAGGATATACTTGTGGTGTGGGAACTTAGAGAAGGTTCCGTGAGCTGAGAACAGGAATGTGTATTTGGCTTTATTTGGGTGGAATGTTCTGTAGATGTCTGTTAGACCCATTATTCTAAAGATCTGTTTTAAGTCCTTTTTTTTTTTTTTTTTTGATTATTTTCTGCATAGAGGATCTGTCCATTTCAGTCAGTGGGGTGTTGCAATCCCAACTACTATGGCATTACTCTTTATCATGTTATTTAGATCAAACAGGGCACTCCTGTATTCAGTGCATAAATATTAAGAAATGTTAAGTTTTCTTGTTGGATTTTTTCCTTTCACCATCATATAGTGACCATCATTATCTTTCTTTACTTTTGCTATTTTAAAGTTTATGTTATCTGATATAAGAATAGCTACCCCCATTTTCTTTTGGCTTCCATTTGCCTGGAATTTGTTTTCCAACCCTTGAACTTGAGTCTGAAAGCATATTTCTGGGTTAGATGTGTTTCCTGGAGATAGCAGATATTTGGTTTTTGATTTTTTATCCACTTAGCCAGTCTATGTCTCTTCAGTGGACAATTCAAGCCATTCACATTTATTGAGAGAATTGATATTTGGGGTATATTTCTGTTATTGTTGGATAAATTCTTATTGTTTTCTTTTACCTCTGTGCCATTGTAGAATCCAGGTTCTGGACTTTAACTCTTGAGTGATTTGACTTTGGTGGGTGTCTATTGTGCTGTTCAGTGTATAATGCAGACTGAATACTTCCTGGTTCTGGTCTTTGCAAATTCCATCAGCGATTGCTTGTCTGGGAAAGTTTTTATTTTTTCCTCATAGATGAAGCTTAGTTTTTCCAGGTAAAGAATTCTAGGTTGGCCATTATTCTGTTTTAGAAGATTGAGGATGGGTCCCCAGTTTCTTCTGGCTTCCAACGTTTCAGTTGAGAAGTCTGCAGTTAGTCTGATACGTTTTCCTTTGTAGGTTATCTACTGTTCATCTTGCTGCTTGAGGATTACCTTTTTTATGTTTACTTTGGCTGGCCTAATAACTGTGTGATGTGGTGATTGCCTTTTCACATTGATTCTCCCAGGAGTTCTGTGTTCTTCTTATACCTAGATATCTAGATTTCTGGCCAGGCCAGGCAGGTTTTCCTCCAATATTTCAGGAAATAGATTTTCCAGCCCTTGTGTATTTTCTTCTTCTCTCTCTGGGATGCCTATACTTATTATATTTCATTTATTTACATAATCCCACATGTTTTGTAGTTGTTGCTTTTGTGGTTTTTTTTTTTCATCTGATTTGTTTAGCTCATAGGCATTATCTTCAAGCTCTGAGAGTCTTTCCTATTCTTAAGGCTTTCCACTGTACTTTTTAGTTCCTTGAATGCCTTTTTCATTTCCAGTATTTCTGTTTGGTTCTTTTATAATATTTCAATTTCTTTAGAGAATATTTCATTCATTTCCTGTATTGTTTCTGTGGCTTCTTTGTGTTGGGTTTCTGTTTTCCCTTCAATTCCATTGAGTTCTCTTAAAATCCATATTCAGAATTCTTCCTCTGTCATTTTAATTATTTTGTTTAAGTTGGTATCTGTTGTTGAGGATCTAATAATTTCTTTTGGGGGTGACTTTTCTTTCTGATCTTTCATGTTTCCTGCATTCTTTCAGCAATTCTTTTTCATCGGCCTACTTAGTTGGGAACTGGGGGTGCTAGGACTGGTTTATGGTCCTATCTCCAAGTCCCCAAGGGTTGTTTCTTGACAGTGCTGGGGAGAGGTGTGTTGGTCCTGTATTGCCTTAGAGTTATTTTAGCAAGTTGGGTTACCTCTGACCTATTATCTTCACCTCTTGCCAATGGAGATGAGATGAGTGAATTTGGTCCCCCAGCTTAAGTTCCCATATGGTGGATCGCACTTGTATGTGTGGCTCCACTGCCCTATAGTAACTTGAGATGGAAGGCCCTGTGTTAAGCTATGGGGTTACTCTCTCTGTTGTTGATTGTAATTTGCATGGAAGAGTCAGTTATCAAGGTGACCCAGACTTTTTAACACAGACTATGGAAGTCAGAAGACAAGAGAGCCTCAAAGTACAAAAGAAAGTAACTATCAATCTTGAACTCTTTATCCCGTAAAAATATCCTTCAAAAAATCTGAAAGAAAATTATTTTCAGATTATTAAAATTTGAGATACTCTATAATTTTAAGATGCATATTAAAGGAAATATTAAAGGGAGTTTTTCCTATGTAAAGGAAATGATTTCATATAAAAGTATGGAAATGGAAAATAAAGTAACAGAAAGCAACATAATGGTTAATATGTGTCAAGTGTGCATGAATACTAAGTTTATGAAACCATAGAATATCTTGTAGAATAAAATTAGTTAATAACAATAGCTCAAAAAGCAGTAAGTTATGAATGGATGAAGGATTCTAAGGTTGCATTCTTTGGAAAATGATATAAATATTAACATATATTAGACTTTACTAATTCAGGGTTGCGTGTTGTAGTATCTATGATAGCCACAAAATGAATAGTTATACAATGTTTATTTAAGATGCTAATGTTGGGGTAGGAAAAATAAAAATTAATTCTAAAGAAGGCCAGAAAAGAGAGAAAAAGGATCATGGTACAGATAAAACAGATACAAAATCACTAGTAATGTAGTAGAGAATTAAACCCAAATATATTAGTTATTTATACATTAATGAAGGAAAATAATGAACTGAAGTGATCTCAGTATTCAATTAAAGAAGACTAACTGGATTACAAAATACTACATGGCAATTACATAAAGAAAAGTTGACAGCAAGAGGTCTGTAAAACACATACCATAAAAAGATTAATCAAAAGAAAGGCAGTGCAACTGTACTAATATCAGATAAAATAGATAGTAAGGCAAGCCTCATTACTAGAAATGAAGAGGGATATTTTATAACAATGAGTTTCATTATACTTAAAATCTAAATATTCATGCATGTATTAACATGTATATATTATATGTATATGTATATATATAGTATAATAATACACACATATATGCACACACACACAAGAAATAGACAAATCTGAAATCATGGTGGGAGATTTTAATGCATATGTTTCCTGTAATTGATAGATCAAGTAGACCAAAAAAATCAATAATATTATAAAAAATTTACACAACATGATAAATAAAGTTGAACTTACTGGTAACAAATATTTAAAATATGCAACTGTTATGGACTGAACTGAGGTGCCCCCAGATTCATATGTCAAAGTCCTAACCCCCAAATATGATAGTATTTGGAGATGGGGCCTTTGAAAGGTGATTAGGTGCTATGGTTTGAATGCCCCTGCCACAACTCTTGTTGAAATTTAACTGCCATTGTAACAATATTTGGAAGTAGGACCTTTAAGAGGAGATCCGGTCATGAAGCCTCTTCTCTCATGAATGGATTAATGGTGTTATCTCAGGAGTGGATTAGTTATCACAGGAATAGGTTCCTGGTAAAAGGATGAGTTTGGCTTGCTCGTCATGTGTTTCCGTTCTGCCCTGGGATGACCCTCACCTCATGCCAGCTCATGCTCTTGGGCTTCTGAGCTTCCAAATTTTCTTTATAAATTTCCCCAGTCTGTGGTATTCTGTTATAGCAACAGAAAATGGACTAAGACACTAGGTTTAGATAATGTTATGAGGGTGGGGCCCTCATGATGGGATTAGTGTCTTTATAAGAAGAGACATTAGAGAGCTTGCCTTCTCTTTGTCTCTGCTGTATAAGAACATAAGTAGAAGGTAGCCATCTGTAAACCAGGAAAAGAGCTTTCACCAGAACCTCACCATGCTGGCACCCTGATTTCATATTTCCAGCCTCCAGAACTGTGAGATAATACATATCTGTTGTTTAAGCCACCCAGTCTGTGGTATTTTCTTATGGCAGCCTGAGCTGACTAATATAGCACCCAACACTTATTTTTAAATGCGCAAGTGGCAATTTGAGACTTGTTTTATGAGCCAATATATGGTCAATTCTATTAATTTAAGATCATAAAGAGTATTTTTTTTGACCATAGTCAAGCTAAGAAATCAATAACAAACACTGAGAAAATGTCCATATGTTTGGATATCAAGTAAAACACTTTTTATATAACTTATAATTTAGAAAACTACAAGGTTAATAAAATATTTAAAACTGAATGATAATAAAATGTGATATAGCAAAACTTGTGAGATACAGCTAAAACAATCATTAAAAAAACATATATAGCCTTGAATGAAATAAGAAATATTTATAGCTAATATGAAGTGAGAAAATATATAATATACAAAAATATATAATATATAAAAATATATTCTCTTCCACTTATATTGGAGTTATGTCCCATAAACCCATCATGAGGTGAAAATATCATTAAGTCAAAAATACTTTTAATACACCCTACCTACAGAAGATCATAGCATAGCCCAGCTTACCTTAAACATGCTCAGGGAGCTTACATTAGCCTACACTTGGGCAAAATTATCTAACACAAAGACCATTTTAAAATATTGTGATTAATAGCTCATGTAATTTATTGACTACTGTACTGGAAGTAAAAAACATAATGGTTGTTTTGGTAATCGAAGTATGATTTCCACTAAATATGTATCACTTTGACATATACACACACAAAAAATAAAAGAATAAAAGCTAAAAATCATTTAAATACCATCTCAAAATGTTAGCAAATGAAGAACTTACTGAATGCAAAGAAAACAGAAGTAAGAAAACAATGTGCATAAGAGTGGAAATTAATGAAAGAGAAAATAAACTTACTATAGAGGAATAAGCAAAGTTTAAAATTGCTTTTTCAAATGTCTTTCTAAATGATTAATATAATTGAGATTAGATATAGTTGTGTTAGCAAAGCTAATCAGTAAAGACATAGAAGGCCAAAAAATAACATCAGGAATAAACAAGGGAGATTTAAGATTCTGAAGAATTTAAATAAAGATATTTCAAAGGGCATCGTGAATAAAATTATATCAAAATTTATATAAAGTGTACAAATTCCTAGAAAAAGCATGAATTCCCAAAAATGACACAAGAAGAAATAGAAACTATGAACATTCTTATGTCTTTTAAAGAAACTGAATCTGTAATTAAAACCTTCTTGAAATGAATTTCCTGGCCTACATAGCTTCCCCAATGAATTCTTGCAAGTATTTAATGAAGAAATAGCATCAGTCTTACACACAACCTGTCAGGAAAAAAAATGAGGGCACATGTTCCAAATTACTTTATGAGGCTGAAAACTGACAAAGATACTACATGAAGAGAAAATTGCAGACTAGTTTCTCCTATGAATACATACACAAAAATCTTAACATATTAGTGAATAAAATTCAGAATGTATAAAAACATAAAATAATATCCAATTTGTGTTTATTCCAGAAATACTAAATTGGTTTAACATGGGAAAAATCAATCAGTGCAATTTAGCACACGAAGAGAGCAAAAGAGAAAAGAAATATGATTATCTTAATAAATGCAGAAATTGGATAAAATTCAACTCCCATTCATGATAAAACTAGATCACTTAGCAAACTAAAAATAGAAGGAAAATTCCTAAATATGATAAAGTATCTAGAAACACACACACTTATCCCTACAAACTTATGACAAACATCATATTTAATAATGAAATATTGAAAGCTTTTGTCTTGAGAATAAGATAAGGACATCTGCTAACCTGGAGATCTCAGGAAGGATGAAAAGTCAAAATAAATAAAATGAAATAAAATAAAAATAATAAAATAATAGAAATTGGTTGAAAAAGAAGAAATAAACTTATTATTCATGGATAATATTATTGTATATACATAACTTTCAAAAAAACTTCTGGTAATCTATTTAAATTAGAGAGTGAATTTAGTAAGATCACTGAATACAAAGTCATCCCACAAAATCAATTTTATTTATTAGCAGCAAACAATTTGAAAATGAAATCTAAAAATATACCATTTCAGTGGAATAGAAACATTTTGTACCTAAGAATAAGCCTAATTAAAGAAATGCAACACTTCTACATAGAAAAGTACAAAACATTATCTAAAGAAATTTTGAAAACCTAAATAAAGGATATATCATGTTCATGAACTGGAAGACTTGATAATGTAAAGAGGTCAATCTTCCCAAACTGATTTATTCATTCAATATAATGCCAAACAAAATGTGTCTGTTTGTGTACATTGATGTATGAAATTAATGAGTTGATTCTAAAATGTACATTCATACATTTATTCTGAAAACCATCAGGTTAAACCAAGTCAATCTTTAAGAACAGCAAAGTTATACTAGTAGGCCACTTATACTGGTTGGTATCCTCCATCAGTATGAACCTGCATTAATTAGGATAGTATAGCATTTGCTCAAGAACAGATGACTAGACTGATGGACTAGTATGGGGAATCCAGAAGCAGATTTGTAGTATATGGGTGCTTATAGTGCTGCAGACCAAGGCGAAAGAATACATTTTTAAAACTAAATTGTACTGGAGCAAGTACACAGCCACATGGGAAAACATGAATCTTGCCCCTACATCACACTATATACAAAAATCAACTACAGGTGAATTATAAATCGAAATGTAAAAGGTAAAATAATAAAGCATATAGAACATATCGTGAAAATTTCTTTATGATTCTGAGATACAAAAATATTTCTTAAGACAAAAAGAAAGCACTAGTCATAAAGGAAAATATTGAGAATTGCATTGTATTAAACTTAAGAACGTTTATGTAAAGGTACTCTTAAGAAAGTGAAAGGGCAAGTCCCAGAGCAAGAAAAGATATTTGCAATATATGCTGTGAGCATGTAAATACAACCTAACAAAAAAAATTGGCAAAAGACTTGAACTAGCACTTAAACAAAATAGAATACATAACTCTAAAGGTGCTCAATCTCAATAGTCAAAGCAGAGAATGCAAACTAAGACCATGATGGTACACATCTGCACACCAACCAGAAGGCTAAAAATAAACGACTGGTTAATGGGAAGTGTTGGTACAGATGTAGTAGCGCATGGAACTGTCATGCACTCCTGGCGTGAATATGAATTAGTACAAGTATTTTAGAAAGTTTTTTATCAGTATTTATTAAAGTAGAACATATGTTTATCTTTGACCCAGTAATTCCACTGCAAAATATATTCTCAACGGAAACATATTAGACTTGGCACCAAAAATCATATGCAAAAGATGTTTGTTGTAGCAATATTTTAGAAACAATTTAAATGCCTCAAGTGTAGAATGAATAAATAAAATATAGTGTATTCATATAATGGAATACAGCAAATGAAAATTAATGAATGATTGTTGCATGCAACAAACATAGATAAATATGACTACCAATATGTTGAAACAAAAAAGCCAGGCACAAAAAATTACATACCATTTAATTTCAAAAAGCTGAGCACGGTGGTCCATGGCTGTAGTGCCAGCTACTCAGGGGGCTGAAGTGGGGGGATCACCTCAGGCCAGGAGTTGGAGGCTGCAGCTCACTACAATCATGCTTGTGAATAGACACTGAGCCCTGTTGCTTTAAAGATGTATGTGTGTGTGTATATATATATATACACACACACATATATAATTTCATTTTTAATAAATTTCTAAAAGAAGCCACACTAGTCTATGGTTTTTGAAAGTAGGATAGTGATTGCCTTTGCGGAAAATAATGCATAGAATGAGGCTTCTTGGGTATTGGTGCTTATTTCTTGATTTGGGGGATAGTTACATAGGAATGTTTACTTTTTGAAGATTTATCTATTTATTTATGATTGGAGAACTTCTCTGCATGATAATTATACTTAAATAATCTGTAAAAAGACAAAACATTCCTTTAATTAAGTAAAACAAATCGATCAGTTTTAGGAAGAATATTATTAATAAGTCTCTAATAGTTTAAGAGATAAACATATCTGGGAAAACCATTATGTGATTCACAGAATACAGAAGTTTGGGAAATATTGAACTTGTGGTAACTTATGTTCTGCATTTCCCATGTTTGTTCTGCATCTTTTTAGTTAGAATTGTGACAAAGAGAGTCTGTCCTGATGTTAGTTAGTTCCTACCCCTCGCCGTTTTTCCCTCTTAGGGCCATATCACATTTTAGAAAGCATCTTGTCCAATCCCTCTAAAAAGCTGAGCGTGGTGGCCCATGGCTGTAGTCCCAAGCCAAGGTACTAAGCAACAGGGGAAGTTTCAAATGATGTAAGAAGTCTCCAGCGTCCAAGTCTACCCTTCATTCCAGTCCAGCTCCAATAAAGAGTGGAGAATTTAACATATACCTGTATCCTGCTCCCTCAAAATACCTTGGGGATTTTGAGGGAGCAGGTAGTCCCAGCTGTAGTCCCAAGCCAAGGTACTAAGCAACAGGGGAAGTTTCAAATGATGTAAGAAGTCTCCAGCGTCCAAGTCTACCCTTCATTCCAGTCCAGCTCCAATAAAGAGTGGAGAATTTAACATATACCTGTATCCTGCTCCCTCAAAATACCTTGGGGATTTTGAGGGAGCAGGTAGTCCCAGCTGTAGTCCCAAGCCAAGGTACTAAGCAACAGGGGAAGTTTCAAATGATGTAAGAAGTCTCCAGCGTCCAAGTCTACCCTTCATTCCAGTCCAGCTCCAATAAAGAGTGGAGAATTTAACATATACCTGTATCCTGCTCCCTCAAAATACCTTCAGCATTCCCTATTGGATGACCTCCATCCTAAAATGGGCTAATAGATGTGTGAGAACATAGGATCATTAAAAAAGAAAGAAAGAAAAGAAACAATGCAAGGACTACAGAACCAAACAAACTGGTTTTGCATCCCAACTTTTTAAAAGCCACCTTCTAGCTGGAGAACTGGGGGAAGATCTTTAATAGCATGTAATTGCTTCTCTGAGCCGATGTTTCCTCATCTGTTAAATAAATTGCTGTGATGAGTCAATAGGATAACCTGTGTGAGGTCCTCAGTATTGTACCTAGAATATAGGCACCACGAAGGTATGGGTTCTGCATTGTCTTAGCATTTAATTGCTTCAGTAGAGGGATTAAGAGGGAAGAAGCGAAGTCAAGGCATTGTGCGTCCCGGGCACAGGATGTTGTTATTCGCCACAGACCAGGCAGATGGCATCATCATGTGAGGGAGGGCAAGGCTAACTCTCTTGAGAAAATCTTTAGTATGTTCTTCATGAGGCCTGTGCTTGAAAATGTTTGTCAAGTTCATGTGAAGACATTGTCTCCAGAAGCCCCATGTGAAAATGATATCAATTCTTAGGAGTGGCTCATTTGTGCCCATTGGCACATGTCAGTTTAACAGACCAGCTGGACTAGGAAAGGAAGGTACACTCTGTTGGAAAGAAGTAGTCACCCCTATCTGGGAGGACAGTCTGGGCGATGTGCCCCTGGGGCCATATGTGAGCAGAAGAGATAGTTTTGCCTAATAAAATAGGTGAGAACACAAATTCTGGAGCCATGAACTTTCGAGTTCAAATCCCATTAGCAGCTACGCAAGTTTAGAACAATTACTGAACTTTTCTGTGCCTTGGTTTCCGCATCTATAAAATGGAGATGACGCTGATAAAATAGTACCTGCTTCCTAAGGGTATTGTGAGTATTAGAATTAACATAGTACTTAGAAACAGCACCTGCTTCAAAGGAAGTGCTTCATGAATTGCAGTTATTACCATTATGAGGCGCTGGAGTGGGTGGAGGGGACCGCAGGGAGGAGAGCATAGGGACAATTCTCAGCATCTATAAGAGCTGTGTTTGCTTCTATTTCAGAATTAGAGCTCTTGAATAAAATTGTTTAAAATTTTGTTACTGTTCAGCCCCAATCAGTTGCACTGTCAATGGCTGTTTCCTCTGATACGCTCCTTGGGGTTTGGAAAGTAATCCTGGGAAATAGCAAGACCACGGGACCAGGGATCAGAAGACAGGAGTTTCAAACCTGTCTACACTGTGGATACACCATGTGATACTCATTAAGCCACTTTCCCCCTGTGAGATTCACTTCTTTGTCTGCAAGATGAGGGGCTGTACTAGGTCATCTCTAAATTCCTTCAGGTTCTAAAATTTTACAATCCTTTTTAGCTTGCCAATGGGTGTCAGGTTCTGAGATGACGAATGTGCTAGGGACATGCCGTGACTACACGATGCTGCCAGCTGACCTCAGGAGACATCTTTCCCACTCCTCATGCTGTGGTCTTGGAGGCATATCTAGGGCTTTCTGTTCTCCTCAACAAACAGATAAAGAGCAGGTTTTCATGGGTGTGTCTGTGGGACAATAAAGAGATCCCAAATCTGTCTACTTGCAGCCTCAGTCAAAGAATAGGCAAAGAGACAAGAGGACACCCAGCCACTTTCTAAATTCAAGTCTTCTGGCTCCACTAAACCACATATTAACCGAATAGCATTTATGATCTTAGGCAATTGTTTATTGACCCTTGAAATATCATGAAAAATGGAGTAGATACTAGAAATGAGCAAATGTTTTTATTTTCAAAACAAGAGAGAAATATGACTTTGGGACACCATAAATTAAATTGAATTTTCTAGAGTTTTATATTAAAAATTATTACATATCCTAGAATATTATTAGATAGTCCAGAAAAAATGAATATTCTAGAAGAAATTAAATATTCTGAGAATATTCATAATGAGAAAAAGATATAAATTCTATTAATTTTTATCTATAGTCTAGAAAATATTAAATATTCTAAGAATATTCATAAGGAGAAAATGATACAAATTCTATTGGTTTGTATCTATATTATAAAATAGATGATTAAATCAATGGTTCTGAGTTCTTAGACTGACAGTTGATGGTCTCTAGCATCTAGGAATGTTCACTGAAAACATGTCATAGAAGCTGGACTGGTCCCCAGGGAATTGGGCTGTCTCAGTGGGCTGAGACCAACCTGCAGTCAGGTCCCAAGACACATCTACAGAGAGAGCTTGTCTGTGTTCCACACTTTTCATCAACAACTTGGAGGGAGACAAGAGTTTGTGCTTTCCAAATTTGTGGATGACTCTATTCTGGAAAATATCTATTCATATAATGAATGATAGAAATATTAGTAGCACTCAAAAGAATTCTGAGATTTGAAATGCTGGGTAATAGCTAGCAATACCAAATTAAAAATGAAAGAAAAAGACAAACACTCTAAGTCCTGCGTTTAGATTCAAAGGTCGACGCTGCCAGGCTGTGCAGCGGCCTGACCCGCCGGTGAGTGGCCATGGGGGCACCAGCAGAGGCCCCAGCGGAACACGGACCGAGGCCGGCGGGGTGTTTCTGTTCAGAAGCAAATGCAACCGAGGCTGCACAGAAAGAACTCGAGATTGCAGTTGGAGAACGCTAATCCCAGGGAACCGAGCTGGTCAGACATGTTGGGGGTGGGTGACGTCCAGTTGGCAGATTCTCGGGGCCTGTGGTCCCTCTCAATCAGTGAAAGGGTCTCTGTGAGACTCTGCGCAGATTCCTTCTTGCTGCCTTCTGGCTCTGAGCGCAAGGAATTTCCTCTTCTCTCCGCTGGATAGTTTATCTTGTGCGTGATTATATCCAGAGCACCAACCCATTAGAATGATAAATAAACGCCACTGAAATTTGCCCGATTTATTGAGTAGTTCCTTTTAAAAGCATTTTAGCAGCAGCTGTAAAAAGCTTTGGAAGCAAGGTGCTTTATTACTCAGAGGATATGCTCGAGGGTCCTTTTCGTGCCCAAAGGATGAAGCTGGATTCTGGCAGGAAGTCAGTGTCTGGGGTGTGAGGGAGTGTCAAGGAGAAGGGCAGAATTGTGGCTGATCAAATGGGTAGGGGAGGCCAGTGGGTTAAGGACTGGGCTCTGTAGGTCAAATCCAGCACCCGGCCAGTAAGAGCTCGCAACCTTCCCAGCTGTGTGACCTCAGGGTTTTTGTGCTCTGTTTTCTTGTCTATAAAATGGAGAGAATGATGACAGTAATAGTACATACCTCATAGAGGCATTATGAGTATTAAATGAGCTAATGTTTAGCACATTTAATACATTAAAGTGCTTAGAAACAGCTGTGTGACCTTGAGCTAGACACTTGATCTCTCTGAACTTTGGTTTTCTTATCTGTAAAACGAAGATGATCAACATTACCTACTTACAGAGTTGCTGTGAAGTTAAAGTAAGACAAGGTACGAAGTTCTTACCATAACGTCTGGCACTTTGAATGAGCTTGGTGGATATTAACCACAGGCAGCCATACAATTTCTCTAGTCCTTTGACCCATCGCCTTTTCTACAATGAGTTCCCTTGGTTGATGCCAGAAACCAAAGATGTCATCACACCCTACCCAGAATAGTGGCTGACCTTCTAACATCCATTAACTGAGAATATTCATGATGACAGAAAGATGAAAATTCAGTAATTCTTTTAAATGGATGTTTAATAATCCTAACATGTACATCCATCCACCTTTAAAGTAGTAACACGTGTATATACAAAACACGTGCGCCTACAGCTGCCCTCAGTGCTGACCCCGTAGCCTACATACGCGGCAGTTTGGGCACATACGTGTGCGCTTACAGACAGTGGGGCGCACTCTGCCCCCACGGGACAGGTCAGGCAGAGCGGGTTCTGCGGGGGCATCTCCTCCCGCTCGGGTGTCCAGGCTCTTGCTTCACGTCCTGCCAGGGCTCTGCCCTCATCTCTTTCTTCCCTTACAAAACGTACTCCCAGGACTTTTGCCAGAGTGCCAAGGCGTAAAGAACTGGACCTGGGCTTTGGGATGGCAGTGGCTTGCCCCTTGCTGCCTGTGTAAAGCTAAGCACTCATGTCGCCCCAGCGTCTGGGCCCGCATGATAGAGACAGTGATGCCTTCCTCCAAGAATTAGATAATTATGTCAACTACCCAACATAAGGCCTGGCAGTCAGTGATTCTAACTCCCTTACTCTGCTTTCTCTCTTCTTGTCACTCACTCTGTATGGACGGCACTCAAATCTAGCAGTGGGGAGGAGGGAGGAGGGGATGGGTGAAAACCTACTTAACGGGTGCAATGAGCATTATCTGGGAGATGGGCACACTTATGGCCCTGACTCAAGCATTACAAAAGAGACCCATGAAACCAAAAACTTTGTTGAAATTTTAAAATATAATAATATAATATTTTGAAATTTTTAAAAAGTGACCTCACCAACAAATTAAATAAATAAATAGAAGTGATTTGTACCCTAAAAAAATCAAATCTAACAAATTTTACATAATAAATAGTTAATAGGTATTTGAGTGATGAATGGATTGTCAGTTGGGCCTTTTCATATTTTTCGAGTGTGTGCTTATTTATTTTCAGGGATTGAGCTGAAGTTCCAGGTTACTGGTACAGGTCAATGAGCCACATATTTGGCCCAGAGATCTTGGTAGATCTTCATACCACAAACACTGTGGCATCCTCTGCCTGAGAACAGCAAGCACTCAGGTGTGGCTCCGTCCCTAGTAGGTGGCGAGAGACTCCGCTAGACTGGGTCACATCCATCTTTGTACCACCAGTGTCATCATTAATTAGGGTTGACACAGACAAGGTGTTTGTTAAGTGCTGAGTGGAGGAATAAAAAGCTATAAGAAAAAGTTCACATTATACAGCTCCTGGAAACAGGAACGTTCTCTGCTCTGGCATCCACAGGAGACAGGTTTTTGCTGTTTGCGGTGGAGAAGCCTCTTCTGATCCAGGGGGTGAGACTCACTTTGAATCACCTCCAGACGGTCCGCAGCACCTATTTGCAGGGCTCAGCCTTGATGTTTTAGAATCAGACACATCAGACAGCTAGCAGAAGGCACACCGCTCTCTTTTAAGAATACTGTGATGAGAAAGAGGAGCTATAGAGCTCACTTTTGCAAGAAGTGTTTTAATTATCCAACTGCTAACTTGACCACAGAGATTCCTCAGGTAGCTTCTAGGGGCCTCTGATCTCTTTCCTTTCTTCTTAGGATGGTTTTAGTTCAAGCACAAGGGAAACCAATGACATTGTGCTGGCGTTTGCGAAAAAGTTCCTTACCTTGTATCTTCTCTGGCCAATGACCTTCCCCCAAACGACCTGATTGGCATTTGTCTGCTCTGAAGGATTAAACGGACATTGCCCAGAGTCTTTCGGGGATATTGCACACCTTTGCAGCGAAGGCAGCCCCTACCCCCACCGTGTGGCTTCCTCACTGTCCAAAATGGCCTGAACCACCGCAGGCACTTCCTAAGTGGGGTTCCTGTCTGCGTCTCTGCCTACTCAGGTTAATTCTTTAACTGCCACCCACAGTAATCTGCCTAAAAGAACAAAGGTCCATTTGCCACTTTTGTGCCCATAGGATAAAATATGGATCCTTAGCACACATGCCTGGCCTTTTACCCTCTAACCCTCCCATGAGACAACACCCTACACACACAGCTTTTTCACTAGGCTTCTCTGTGATTATGCTTTTGCACCATCTGTTCCCTCTGCCTGGAATTCTCTTTGCATATTAAATCTCCACTGGAATAAGAAACACAGCCTAGAATCATGGGGATTTTCCCACACACCTTAGAAGAGATCGAGTCATCAAACTTGCACGAAGCGCCTACTGAGAAGATGCATTCCATCTGTTGGAGCTTTGCAAAAACTGAAGCTTTTATTTTCATGTGAGTTGGCTCAAGATGCCTGTTTTATTACGAGTCGAGGGAGCTGCCTTGCTGTTACGGGCTGAATGGTGTACCCCAGAACTCCCCTAAGTTCATATGTAGAAATCCCAACCCCTAGAAGTTCAAAATGTGACTGTATTTGGAGAAAGGGCCTTTAAAGAGGTGATTAAGTCCAAGTGAGGCCCTTAGCATGCGCCCTAATCCAATCAGAAATTTGAACTCAGACATGAGGGATACACACACTGCAAAGAAAGGCCACGTGAGGACACAGCACGAGGTGGCTGTCTGCCGGCCAGCGAGAGGCCTCAGAAGAAACCAAACCTGTCAACACCTTGATCTCTGACTTCTACCCTCCAGAACTGTGAGCAGTAAATGTGTACTGTCTAAGCCACCCAGTCTATGGCATTTTGTTATGGCAGCCCTAGCAAACTGATATACTTGCAAGAGGGAAAATATTCTTATTCATCTTTGAATTCTTTAAATTTTTAGTACTCAGAGCTTCTTGGAACATAGAAGATAATCAATAAATGTGTATCAAATGACACAGGGAATCTGAGATTGGCGTGATCCAAGGGGAGGTGGCTGCAGGTACCACATTCTGGGGAAAAGGAGGTATCCAGCTGCCTAGGAGATCTAGGGAATTCCTGGAGTATAGGGCGCAAATAATAAAGTAGCAGTGACTCAAGGCACGGCTGGCTACCCCGGCCTGGCTCAGCAACCCTCCGAAGACCTCTCTTCCCTTCCGAAGCTTTCCTATCACTTTGGGATGACAGTGAGTTTCAGGATTCTTGGCTTGGTGTTTTCTTTATCATAAGGAAATTAGAGAAGGCCTCCTTTTTCCATGTCAAAATTTATTAGTATAACCTCCACCCCACAAACTGCCTTCCACCCCTTAAAAATAGGACATTCCTCTCTAGTGAAACAACACGCCAGCAACAAGACAAATGGAGAGCAGCGAGGAAAAGAATGGAGAGGCTGTGAGTTGTTTGCTTTCTTTCCCATGTAAATATAGTAAGAAATGTCCACATGCATAATAGTGCTTTGGGGAGAGATCCAGTCTCTTTCGAAGGGAAGAGTGAGGACTCTGCTTTTTCCTTAGCAAGTTTCTACTGGAGGAGAAATTGATGTTGGGGCCAAATTATGCCCAGAGTGCCCTTTGTCCTCTGTTTTTCCTCCAACTACAACATTTCCAGATCGTCTTCTGGGATTAACTTTCACTCTGCCTATTGCAATGCTCTACGTATATGTTTATCCTACATTCTCTTGTATAGTCTTGTAAGCTCCTCTAAAACTACTGTTAATATTTTTGTTTAAAACAAGTTCAAGTTGTTGTTTTAATGTACAACTGTCTAGCTCATTGTCTGATGATGCCCTATAGGTTCTACAAAAGCTTGTTTACTCTATGAATGAAAGAATAAAAGTAAGCTTGTCTTCCCTACCTCATGCTATGCATAAACACACACACACACACACACACACACACACACACACACACACACAGCATAACTAGCTTTCTGTATTCATCCTTGCTTGACTGGCTGCTGCCCGTGGCTAATGAGCATGCTGATCTGGTTCGACATGTAACTGCAAGACATGAGGGAAAACAGCGAATTGAGGTGCTCCCAGCAACTTAGCGAGTCAAACACTGAATGATAGAATTGCAAAGGAATTAAGGCCACTCACTTACCACTAGCAGAGGTGAAATGGAAACAAGGTCTCTTGACTTCCAATGCTGTTCTGTGCTCTGGCTGCCCAGTCATCATTTGTAGCTGCCTGTTTTGGAAGGCTGGTTTACTAGCTTGCTCAGTGATTCTAAGATTATCTAATATGCTTTTGATAAGTTCTACATACAGTGGGGGAAAGAGGAAATATAGAGGTGCAGTAGACCAGGAGGAAGATAGCAGCAATAACTGACCCTCCTACAAGCTCTTTTGGGCAGCCTGGCTGGCGAACTTCTTTCAAATAGTCTTTTCCCCTGCACACATACACATGCACACACACACACACACACATATGTACATGTGCATACATGCACACTATAATTCTCCATTCTATAATCTTTCTTTGGTAGCTCACCAGGCTCAATGCACTGTCAAACTTTCACTTTCCTGACAGGCTATCTTCATTCACATTTGCCTTTAAACAAAGTCTCATGCTCTGGACTGCTAATCCTTTGTCAGTCCTATCAGAACTGTGCCATCTCGGTTCTTGTCATGTCAGTTGCCTCTATTACAGGAAAAAAAAATATCAGCTCAAGAAATGAATGGTGGCATGCCAAGTATTGCCAGAGGCCAGTGGGGAAGAGATTATTTTAAGGGGAAGGGGCTTTGTCAGAATACACCACAAGTGTTTCCTATATTTTGAGTTGCCTCGGCTGGACACATTGAACCACAGACAGCTTGCTGCAGTATTTCCACCTTGGTAAGAGTTTGCAGAGAAGACTGATTAGACTTCCGTCTTTTACATGGTAAAGGGAACATCTCATCTACTTTGGAAAACATATGCTCTTCTGGATCCATGCAGTTCCAACATTTAAATATGGATCAACCCGATCAATTTGCATTCAGTCAATATCTCATTTAGATCCTGGTTCCTGATTTCTTAGCATGCAGTTCTTCAAGAGAGCAAGACTGTGCCCCCACTTCTCCTTCCTAAGCCTTCTGGAGTTGATGACAGCCGGTCTTCTGAAGCAAGTTGGACAATGCAGCTGCTGGATGAACATAGGGTGGGTGACTTATGGCAGTTCATTTATTCAGCATATATTTACTCACAAAGCATCTTTGTTTTGATTTTCTCAAGGAGACTCTGACATCTCCTTTGAAATATAGAAAAGTCAAAATTTGCTATTCTCAGAAATAAGTGCCTGAAGAAGCAAAACTAACAGCTAGGCTCCCAATTTTAGTTCTCCTAGGTCAGAGCATGCCATATGTGGTATAGCATAAGTATTATTGTCCACCTTTATTTCTTGTCACTTTCTTACCTGGGACCAGAAGTCCCTGTTATTCTTTTGCATGGCTAATACAGTGATTGCCAAGCTTCTCCAAATTCATATGTGTCCCAAGCATTAGTTGTAGAACAATTATCTGGGAACCATTAATTTCGTGGAAAAGGCCATTCTCAGAATCAGTGAGATCAGGGTTTTAATTTTCTAGTTTGGGCAAATTAGCTCTAAGCTCTCTTTTCCACATCTATGAAATGAGATAATTGCACTTCTCTCAAAGGGCTGTGAATGGATGTATGTGCATACATATATTTTGGAGAAAAGGAGAAAAATACCTATAAAGTACTCATCATGGTATGCCAGATGTGTTAAGTTTCCAGTAACTGTAAACCCCTGTGTTTTCCCAGTTTCAATCCTGAGACATGAATTAACCCAAATTCCTCTGTCTTTGCATCATGCCCTCCCCTTTGGTTTTGAAGCTTCTTCTTGCTTCCACATGGACCTAAGGGGAAGTTAAGGCAGGATGCTGGGATCCCTAGTGCCTGTCCTGTGGTCCACTAGTCAAGTTCATCTCACAAAAGAGCACTTCAGAGAAAGATTTCTCACCTCAAGTCCTTCTCTGTACACGTGTGTGAGCACATGTATGTGTATATGAGGGCACACACATACTCACTCACCCTGGAATGTGATCCAAAGGGCATTGCCAATGCTTCTATGGGGTTTAGGACACCTTGAGTACCTGATAAATGTCAATTGAACCTCAAGTTGTTTTTCAGATTTGCTTCCCTAGCCTTATATAATTACAAAAAATTGTTGTGGAGATAAAAAAAAATAAGTCAAAGAAGAAACACACCTCCCTTGCATCCAATGACAGAAGAGCCCTTAGTTGTAAAGCATTTTCTGTTAAGGGAAGACTCAGGCCTGTTCGCTACATAGCTGAACTTCTCTACTTAATCAAAATCCAAAGGAAACTCGGAAGGACTGCATATCCTAGCCCAAGGCAACTGTGCACTAATCTTGGCAATCTCAGTAGTATCCAGCTATTTCCCAGACTGTCCAGTGGGGGCCTGCTTGGTTTTCACTAATTTAATCAGCCATGCAAAGGAAACAGAGGTGTTGCATTTGGCTTTGGCGAGTTTTCATTTTGTTCTTATTGGAAGGGAACACCACCTTATGGAATCACATCAGAGACAGATCATGTAACATCAGACCTGAAAGAGGCCTTGGAGACAATCCAGTTCAACCCCAGACTTTAAAGAACAGGAAACTAAGACTCGGAGTTGGGAAGTGCCTTGGTCAGAGCTACATAGATACTGCGATTGGTGACAGATCATGGGCAACAGCCCAGATTTCTACCTCAAGCTCTATTTTCTGCTTGTAACTGCCTTATCATTTTGGTTCTGGCATGGCAATTCTGTGGTCTTTGGAATCCAATACACTGAGGTTTGTATTCATTATTTATTTTTAAACATTGATGATTTTCCTTATTATTCCCATTTCAGCCACTGTTGCTTCAGGGTCACATTGAAAGATAGCACTGTAGGCATGGTGGCTCATGCCAGCAATCCTAACACTTTGGAAGGCATAGTGGGAGGATTTCTTGAGGCCAGAAGTTCGAGACCAGCCTGAGAAACATGGCGAGATCCCATCTCTACAAAAAATACAAAAAACTATCTGGGTGTGGTGGTGTGTTACTGTAGTCCTAGCTACTTGGGAGGCTAAGGCAGGAGGATTGCTTGAGGCCAGGAGGTCAAGGTTGCAGTGAGCTATGATTACACCACTACTTTCTAGCTCCAGCAATAGAAAAAGAACCTGTTTCAAAAAAAAAAAAAAAAACTAAAAAAAGAAAAAGAAAAAATGAAAGAAGGAAAGATAAGGCTGAGTGAAAGGGACTGATGATGAATCCAGCTCTCTGTCTGCTGTCTGGCTCCCACACTGGCCTGAATTAACTCCACAATGGACAACTGCCCACTTCACTGGGTGTCAACAGGTAGTGGTCCTCCCTTGCAGTCTCCACAAGAGGGGCAGTCCCTTCTCTGTCAGTCTTACAGTGCCTCACATTTAGTAGGGGCTCAAGGGCATCTTGCTAAAAGAAAGAGAGGAAGAATGAATATGGGAGCAAATGAATGAATGAATCCCCATCTATTGCAGTTCTGCTCCATTTTCTTTACTCTTACTTCCTTGTGTCTATTTTTTCACTGTACCTAGAATCACAGATTTTTAGAGCTAGAAAGGAAACATCTAGATTACAAGATCTAACTCAGACACTTTCCAGAATGGGATTTGGAGAGAGCAAGTCCCTGTCCATGGTCGCAGGATGGCTCAGTGTTAGGATGGGGGCTGGCTTGTAGGTTTTATGAGTCTTGATTCAGGGACTAGGTTTCTTCTACGACTCTCTTCCCTCTGTTGTGGTGCTCTACCCAGGAAACATCTGCTCTGGCTCCTACGTGTTCCAGGACTCTCTTCCCAAGCTCACAGTAAGATGTGCTCCAGGGTGGCATGCTCATTAGGAGAGTGGCAAGCGTGCAAAACACATATAATCCCCTACACTGAGATCTAGAAAGAGGGACTGCCCTGGCCCAGCCAGGGCACATAGTAAGGGTGGACTCCCTCAGGGTCTCTGAGGACTAGGGCCAGGGAAGGACATGGAAGGCATCATCAGTGGTCCTTGATGTGTGGGACATTCCAGTTTCCTGTTCTCTGACATGATGCTCATGAATCTGAATCTGTGAGGTTGGTAATATAACACCTGTTCTTAAAGATGTGGAAATTGAGGCTCAGAAGTTCGAGTGACTTGGCTAAGGGCTTGCAGTCACTATGATAGGGTGAAGACCGGTGTCTGGATGATGGATTTAGGAGAGGCTATTGAAGTGGATGGACATCTTTCATCTCCAAGGCTGACATCAAAGAGAATAACCAATACCTCCACCACACATTCCTTGGAACCTCAGTTCAGGAGGGTGCTAGAATTATGAGCCTCAATACAGATACTTAAGTTTTCCCCCTAAGACTCCTAGTCAAAGGCCACACATATCATATATTTGCTACAACAAGGAAGCCTGAAAATATAGTCTCTTACAGAAGATAGAAGTGTTTTCTCTACTTCCTCAACAGCCCAGAAAGGAGTGTCTCAGCCTAGCAGGGTGGCTTTGCCTCTCAAGGTCTTACGGGGATCTGGGTTTCTTCTGCATTGTGGCTCTGCTGTTCCCTAGGGTCTGTCCTCTGTGTGATAGAAGCTGGGTCTTGACCAAGTCTTTGTTCCAAAAAGGAAGTGAAGGCAAGCAATTGCCTTTAACCAAGTGACATGGAAATCACCCATGTCACTTCTTATATTCCACTGGCAAGAATTTAAGTCATAGGCTCCTTCGGTTTGCAAAATCCTGAGAAATATATTCTGTACCTGGGTGGGAATGTGTCCAGCTAATTTTGTGTGTGTGTGTGGCGGGGGGTGGTAGTGTTGTTTCTATTATTAAAAGAAAGAAGGAAACATAGATCCTGGGCAACAGTTATCTGTCTCTATCAAGGTGGTTGAAAAACCAAGTGCTCCTCTGAGCCATACTAATAGTAAAAAGTAAGAATATTTCACCTTAACTGACTGTGTCTTGAAGGACAAAGACTAGGCTAAGTGGTTTAAGTATATTATCCATTTAATGCTCAGAATAACTCTGTACTATAGGCACTATTATTATTCCCGCTCTGTGTATAGGAAAACTGAGGCTTGAATAGCACAGATAGAAAGTGACAGAGCTAGGCCTGATACTCCAATCAAGCTCATTCCATAGCTCAATATTTTGATTTCTACGCAATGTTTCCTTATTTCTTAAAATTTGAATTCAAAACTGGTAATTCCTGTTTGACAGGATGGTTCAGGCAACCTCAACAAAACTCAGTCAAACAAGAAAAATATCCATTTACTGCTTGTCTTCCACTGTTAATTATACTTAATGTAGAAGTGGTATCAGAACTGCTGCTTCAGTAACAAAACCCGTGCAATCCGAGATGTTCATAGCCAGTCCATTCACTCTTTCATTCATTCATTCATAAAGCAAAAAAAAAAAAAATAGTGAGCACCTTCTAGGTGGCAGGTTCCAGGCTAATCATTGCTTATTCAGTGCTGAAAAAAATAGACATGGCCTTCATCTTCAAGGAGCTTATAAACTAGAGGGGGAGATGGGCATTAACTACGTAACAGCAACAGCAACTGCTACTGCTACTGCTAATAACTCTCCAGCTCTGAACCGCGGTAACGCCGTCGGAGAAGGCCATGCCAGGAAGCACTGGGAGGAGGCGTGCGCTTTAAATGCAGTGACCCAGGAAGACTCATCGGAAGAAGGCGGGCTCCAGGGACCAAAGTTGCAAAACCACTATTTTTGAGCTATTTTTGTAAACTAAATATTTTTAAGTCTTCATTACTAAAATTCGTGTATAATTTAGGTGTCACAACTAGTACAGACTATATTTCTCCTCAGTGAGTTGGAAGTAATGCTACTAAAATTTCCAAAAAATATTTTTAAGAGAAGTAACATCTCAGCAGCGCTATGAAATATGAAGAGACGGCATGGCAAGAGTGTTGGGGGTGGGTCGCCAGCGAGAGGGAACAGCCTGTGCAGAGGCCTCGAGTCAGAAGGCACTTGGCATGTTCGAGGCACGGGAAGGAGACTGTCCGGGCTGGAGCCTGGTGAGTGAAGAACGAGCCAAGAGCGCTGAGCATGGTCTGCCAGCCACAGGTCAGGCCAGGGAGAGCCTTGGAAGCTGTGTTAAGAAATTTGGTTTTTATCTTACACAAATGGGGTTAAATTATCAATTTATATTTTAGTAAGATCTCTCTCGTTGATGTATGGAAAATGGATTGGGGAGAAGCAAGAGTGCAAAAGGAAGCTAGGCACTATTGCAGTTGTTCAGGTAAGAAATGATGGTGGCTTGGACTAGGGACAGGGATCAGTTTAAGGTGATGAATCAAAGTGATAAGCAAAATGGGCTTAGTGAATATTTTGAAACCAGTATAGTTGCTAAGGGACAATAAAATTAGGCCAGGCCCTCTCTGGGTGGACATGCCACATGCATGTTGCATGTCCCCATTCATGATCCCTAAATAAGGGGGCCCTTTGGAGGTTAGATTCAGTTTACCAGATCAACCTAGGGATGCTGTGGGCAGAGCACCTCAAAATGTACTAGTCAAAGCTCATCCCTAAGTAGGGGAGAGTGACAGTGTACCCCTGGGGAAGCAGTGCTATAGAGAAAGCAAGCTAGAATTACTTTCATATCCACTGGGCGCGGTGGCTCAGGCCTGTAATCCCAGCACTCTGAGAGGCCGAGGCGGGAGGATCACCTGAGCTCAGGAGTCCGAGACCAGCCTGAGCAAGAGCAAGACCCCATCTCTCCTAAAAATAGAAAAAATTAGCCGAGCGTGGTGGCACATGCTTGCAGTCCTAGGTACTTGGGAGGCTGAGGCAGACGTTTTGCTTGAGCCCAGGCCTTTGAGGTTGCCGAGAGCTAGGCTGACACTACAGCACTCTAGCCAAGGTGACAGAGTGGGACTCTGTCTCAAAAAGCCAACAACAAACAAAATTAAACAAAACAAAATTACTTTGATATACTCTGATTTATCATAAAAGCTAATGTGAATATTTTCATTCCACAATATATGTATGTATATGAATATATTACATAACATGTAATATTACTAATATTCATACTAAATTATCTCAAATTACTTATATTCAGGTAAAATTGACCATCCAGGAAGAAGTGTCTCATTTACATTATGGTTTCATGTATCTCCTGGCATAAATCCAGGCATTCCCAGAGGTGTTGTCCCCCTTTCTGAGAAATATTGTCAGTAAATGAAAATTCAAATAAGAATGAGTAGATCTAGCTCCACCATCATCTCCAACCTTGGCAAGATGGTTTCCCATCCCTCCCATGATGGCAACACTGTCCCGCCTACCAACACCCAGCGGCCCACTGACTTCACGGTGCCTTTTCAACACGGCCTGTCGTTTGACCGACCATCTGAGTAGATGTTGTCTATCTCAACAAGGGCACTGTGCCTTTCTGCTCCTAAGCTGTCACCATGTGTGCCGACCAAATCCAGCTAAGCAGTCCACAGCACGTCCATGATAGTATGCTGTGCTCCAGGAATGGACCCAGGGTGCACGAGTACGGGCAAACAGACACAGGCAGGACCCTTGTCTGAGTGGGACGCTGCCTCCCCAGTCCTGGGCCCCATTTCATAGAAGGGGGAGAGGCAGGCCTGGCTGGGAGGTGACCTTCATTAGCTCTGAACCGGCACTTCCTCCTCTTTCTTTCCACCTTAGAGATTTATTTATTCCTTCGCCTTGGCGTAGTTAATGGGGACTCAGGGTGGGAATGGCAGGTGGCCAGTAGATTGCCGTCGGAGCAGGGTGTTATATATTGCTTCCTGAAGGGTGACATCTGGGGAAGGAGGGTGGAGGGAGGAAGATGGGCGCTGAGTTGGCTCTAATTGAATACCTAGTGAGCAAGACGGATGAACCCCCCGCCCCCACCCCAGAGAGCAATTAGAACATGAAGTAGCAGGAAGAAGGAGTAGGAAGAAGGCTGAGTGGGGTAATAGAAAAGGATTCAGGAGGATAAGACCCAGCAGTGTCCAAATCTCAGAGGAAGGCAGATAGGTCAGGCAGCAAAGGTTGGGATGCGTGGGTGGGTGTGGGGGCTGCAGGCTCAGGCTCCTAAAGGCGAGCACACCTAGAGGGCAGGGGTAGCCGGGTGTGATTGTAAAGGCCTTCCTTCTCCCCTTCGCACCCCACATCTCCATGTTTGATGATGGATGAGGTTCATTATTTAGGTTTAGGATTTTGAATCCTCTGTGGGAGGCAACACTTTAGCCTGTTGTCATTGTTGTACACCAGAGTGTGAATGGACTATGGGGGAGGGGTGTGTTAGGAGCAAGTTCACACTGGGGAGAAGCAGGTCAGCGGTTATGAAGGGTGGCCATGCAGAGGAGCGATGGGGTTGAGGACCTGGAAAGCAGATCTGTTCAGTGTTCCCTGTCATCCCAATCCTAGTGCCCTGACACAGAAACACTGAGGACGTGGTGCGGGAAGGCAGCTCGGGAGGGGTGGGAGATGGGATGGAACTGGCTTGGGAGCCTGGAGGAGCAGGGGGAAGGATTTAGAGAGAGATATATTCAGGGAGAAGGAAGTGCCTCGAGCACAGGTTCTTAGGGGGAAATTGATGGAAATCAATTTGAATGGAAGGTGGCTGGGTGGTGGGCAACATGGAAGGGTCTTCAACATTCATCTTGGAGTTCAGAAGTGATTTTATAGATGACCAGGAAGAATCATCAGAGCTTTCTGAGCAAAGAGAAGAGAAGAGGGAGTTGAAATGGTGGATAAAGCCAGCATTTCTTCAGTGCCTGCTGTATACTGGACCCTGGGCTGTCCTGATCTGCCCTCCATAACACCCTGGAAAGAGTGGGCTTCACTTTGGGTGAGAAACTATGACTTGGAGACTATACAACTTGCCAAGAACATTCCATTGAAAAGTGGGAGAGCTGAGATTCAACCTGGTCTGTTTGACTCCCAAGCCTGTGTCTTTCTGTGACAACATGTTGGGGTGTTTTAGTCACACCAAACTTCTCTAACAATATGCCATGTGATTTTAATGAGTGTATTGGTTTCTGGTGGCTTCCATAATGAATGACCACAGATTCAGTGGTTGCGAACAACAGAAGGTTATTCTCTTACATTTCTGGAGGCCCAAAGTCTGAAATCAAGGTTCCCTCTAAAGGCTCCGTGGGGTAATCCTTCATCATCTTTTCTGGCTTCTGCTGGCTCCAGGAATTCCATGACTCGTGGCAGCAGAACTCCAGTCTCTGCCTCCTTCTCCACGTGACCGTATCTCCGCGTCTCTGCTCCTCTCTTCTCTCATAAGAACGTGTCAGTGGAATCATGGCCCATCCTAATCCAGGATAAAATCACCCTCAGATCCTGAACCTTTTATACTGTGAAGAGCCTTTTCTAAAGAAGGTCACATTCACAGGGACTGAGTTCGCACCTCTTGTAGGTGGCCACCGTTCGGCTGCAGTGAGCGTGGCGAGAAGAGTTTGGAGACTGGAGGCCACGCTCCCTCCCTTCACTCACGGAGCTCCACACGTCTTCTAGTGCTCTACCACCCACCGCCCTGTGGTCTTTTCACAACTCCCTATCCTCTCACGGCCTTGTTGCCAAGGGAAGGAGGAGGCAGGGATGGTGCTTGTCCTCCATATTGAGAAAGTGAGACCCCAAATCTGAAGCGTCACCCTGTGGGTCCCCAGTCAGATTGGAACTAGACGTCAGCTGCTGTGGGGCAAGCGAGAGAAGGGGACTATTTCCTTAACATCTGAAACAGCTCCTGGTTGCAGACTCTCTGAAAGCACAGTAGCATCTTTTCCCCTGACTGGCAAGATCAATTTCTTGTCACCACAAGTTGACCCTGTGCCCAGTGCCAAGGGACCTTTAGCTGAAAAACCCTTAGTAGATGGCTATAGTCATGTGTCTGCAAGCGAACAAGAAAGTTTTAATAACCTTGGCCAGTAAGAAAACTTGGGTCACTGGCTTTAAGAGAGCTAAGGGGGCAGCTCCCTCCCACCCTGGGTGTTCCTGGCTGGCTGGTGCCATGGCTGTGGACACTGAGCTGCTAAAGCTGGACTCTGCCTGGCCGGCCACCTTCAGGGCTCGCTGGATCTCTCCAGGGTGGCTGATGTCTTACACACGTGAATGACACATGCAGGCCCCATCCCCAGGCTCCAGTGCTGCTCTCCGCTCGGCCATGGGGTGGGAGGTACCCCGAGAGCCCGGGGCAGTGGAGGAGGAGGCACGCTTCAGTGTGAATGTGTGTTATGTCAGGAGGGGCATTTGGGGAGTATTCTCGAGGCCCTGCAGGAGCCCAGTGTTGAGCCATCCCTGCCCGTCGTAACTTTGAGAAGATGCTTTCCTGTGCTCAGCCCAGATGTCTGACATGTGTTTGCTGGGAAATGGGGGGGAAGGAGGGAAGGGAATGGAGCAGGGAAGGGAAGGGAAGAGGGGAGGAGGGGATGGAGGGGGAGGAAGAGGAGGAAGAGGGTGAAAGAGAAAATGATAGGGGAATAAGGACTGGAGAAAGACAGAGAAAGATAGACAAAGGAAGGGAATGAATGGAGAGGGGAAAAGTTACTGGCCCTTATGTGATGAGAAGCTGAGGTGACTCTTGATTGATTTGTTCATTAGGATAGACAGCTTTTGATCACTGCATCCCACTGATGGGAAGAGGGCTCTTTGAAGCCTTATGCACTGAAAAATGTTTGGTAGAAAGTTGTGTTATTCCAATAATAATAATAATTAAAAGCAAAATCACCCAAGTTTTGATTTTTTTAAGATGACTTTTTAAAAATAGCAAATATTATTTAAGTATATTTTGAAAATAGCCAATATGATCTCCTTCCAAACAATAAATGTTTTTGATGACTCTTTTCCGCTAATGCTCCGAGTGTGGGCTTAAGGCGAGGCTTGCCAGGTGATCCACGCAGAACAGATAAACACTGAAAAATGAAGCTAAACTCATCAATGCCATTCCCTGTATTTTTTGGTAGACCACAATTTATAAAGCCATTTCACAGACACTATGTGGCTTGATCCTGGCAGGAAAGATAAATAAAGCTTTTATTCTTAGTTGGAAAAAATGTATGTCTAAAGAAAAATTCTTCAGTCTTACCACCCAACCACTGCAACCTACTTACATTTCTTCAGGGTGTCTAATAATTATGCATATAGGAGGGTGATCACACAACGTGAAGAAGAACTTTCTGCTTCAAAGCTGTCCAAGAGTGGAAGACCAGCCTCGGAAAGTCAGTCAGTCACCAATAGTGAATGCTGTGGATTGAACTGGGGCTCCCTCCCGCCCAAAAGATATGTCCACATCCTAACCCCCAGCACCTGCGAACACGACCTTATTTGGAAATAAGGTGTTGGCAGACATAATTAAGTCAAGGATCAGGACAGAAAATCACCCCGGGTTAGGGAGAGCTCTAACTCCAATGACTGTTGTCCTTGCAAGAGCAAGGAGGGGATATCTGAGACAGAGGCAGGGACGAAAGCCACGTGGGATGGGGGCAGAGGTGCAGTTGCACTGCCACGAGCCACCAGGCGCTGGAAGAGCCAAGGAAGGACTGTCTCCTGGAGCTGTCGGTGGGAGTGTGACCTCTGAGACTTCTGGCCTCCAGGACCATGAAGAGAAACAATATTTGATGTTTTAAGCTGCCAAGTTTGGGGTGATTTCTTATGGCACGGGACACTGGCACAGAGGGGTTCCAGCAGGGGATATACACCCCCTCCCCTTAGTAAAGACGTCCCCAAAGGGATTGGAGAAGTGGGTTGTCTGGCCAGGTGACATTTTAAGGTTCTTCTCAATCCTCCTATTTTATAACCCAGAGTATTTTTACACCGCTGCATTGAGTTAATGTTTCTGCTTTTACATCGAATACAATTTCATAGGGGTGTTTTGTTTATATATAATTTCATATTTTTATCTTTAATGACTACAGAATATGCCATCAGATGAATGCATCATAATTCTATTAACCCTTCTACTGTTGATGCTGAGTGTTTTCACGCAGTGCTGCTGCAGACACCTCACGATGGCACCACTGTCTTTCTTTCGGTAGCCTAGGACAACGGTTCTCACCTGGGGGTGATGTTGTCTTCCAGGGGGTGTTTGGCAATACCTAGAGACTCTGTCAGGAACTTGGAGGGGAGGTTGCTACTGACATCTGGGAGGTAGATGCTCAGCCGCGTCCTCCAATGCAGCGGACCTCTGGGCACCAAAGGACTGTCCAGCCCCAGAGACCAGTCGGCAGCGGTGAGTTTGGGAGAGGATGCCTCAGGGCAAGATCTTGGGAACTGAATGAATAGGTCCTTGGGTTTCACTCACTCTTTTTTTTTTTTTTTTTGAGACAGAGTCTCACTTTGTTGCCCAGGCTACAGTGAGTGCCGTGGCATCAGCCTAGCTCACAGCAACCTCAAACTCCTGGGCTCAAGCGATCCTGCTGCCTCAGCCTCCTGAGTAGCTGGGACTACAGGCATGTGCCACCATGCCCGGCTTATTTTTTGTATATATATTTTTAGTTGGTCAATTAATTTCTTTCTATTTTTAGTAGAGACTGGGGACTTGTTCAGGCTGGTTTCGAACTCCTGACCTTGAGCAGTCTGCCCCCATCGGCCTCCCAGAGTGCTAGGATTACAGGCGTGAGCCACCGCGCCCGCCCTTCACTCACTCTTGATATGTGTTGAAGGAACAGAGGCACATTGGTTACAGCAGCGGCTCAGAGAGGGCAAGAGACGTGGCCCAGTAGTGACACGCTGGCTGGTGGCAGAGCCAGGGCCTCAGCTTTGGGCTAACTTGCAGCTAGTGTTCCCATTGTCCTGGCCGGGCTGCCTCTTCTCCATGCTCTAAAGCTAAGAAAGCACCGAACAAGGTGTCTCAGGACCAAGAGCCGAGGAGAGAGAAATATGTCTGTGCTGAGGCTCTCGGTGACATCAGGGAAACGAAGTCACAGCGCAAATGCCTCTCCCTGCCGGCCCTGCCTGGAGGCAGATTTGGGCGAGGCACTGTCCGGGCGGTGGAGGGATGGAACTGCACAGGTAAGTATAGGGTGAGGATTATTACCTTGCAAGAAAAAAAATCAAAATAAAAGGAATACAAATTTCTCATGAAGACCAGACAAGAGTCTTCAGAACAACATTGATCCTCGTGATGGTATAACCTGCTGGTTTGGGATTTTTCCCAGGGAAAAACAGACTCAGTCTAGAGTAAAGCTGGCTTTGCTCTTGCTTCTCCTCCTGCGCCCCCCACGCGGGTCCAGCGCGCCCTCCCCACCTCACCCCTCCTACCCTTAGGAGCTGACCTGCGCTGAGGGCACGGCCTGTCCCTCCCTTTTACCAAAGCGACAGAGATGGCCTGTTAGAAAAAGGCACCAGGATTAAGTGGATGCTTCGGACACAGAATGCTGAGAGATGAGCTTCCTCACTCTAGTGGGAGGATGGCACACCTGGGCAGGGGGAGGGAGAAGGTCTTAAAGGAGCAGAGCTGCAGTAAGTCAGAGGAAGGGTAAGAGGAGATGGCAGTGAGGCCTCACCCCTCCACGAGGTGCTGGGAGGACCCTGTGGTGAGGCCAGGGCGCTGATGCCTGATTTCTGTTTCCCGCCAGTCCCCAAGGCCCTCGCCCTGACCCTTTCAGCACAGAGCTACTTCCCTGGATCCAGAGCACACTCAGCTGGAAGAAGGCGAGAGAATGTTTCTGGAGAACAAAGAGGGAATATCCCAACACAACCCTCAGCCCCGTGCTCCTGTCTTCTGAGGGGCATGAGCTACTCCTCTTTGTGGATTGCTGGGTGGCAGGAGTATCTGCTCTCAGACTGTGACCCAGCTGGAGAAAGGTAAGTAAAATTCTGTTAATTTGCATCACACTCTGTGGGATGGAAAAGAAGGATCCTTTGTGCAGGTTATATTAAGGTAAGAAAACAAAGGGAAGGGGACCAAAGGCGTGCATTCATCGCATCTTGATAAAATGGATAGCACGTTGCGGGCTCAGTAAATGTCCAAGAATCCTGACAGCAAGCAGTGTGCACTTCCCCCACGTCTGACTGTCTCCGTGCCTCTGTGAGGGCGGTCAGGCCCCACCTGCGTGGTCTCTGGGCTGGAGGTGTCAGGCAGGGGACGCAGCCATCCGTCCGCACAGGGCGCGATGTCCTGCTCTGTGCGGCACGTGATGTTGATGAATCCCAGCATGGAATTCGTTTCACTTAACTTCTCCCCTCAGAGGTACAGTGGAACCGAGAGAGGCTTTGCTCTCAAAAAAGCCTCATGAGAGTCTTCCAAAGGCATTGATCATTTTAGCAGGGCACGTTGCCTCGCTAAAGGACAGTTCGGCTGCAATGGAATAAGTTGAAATGTGCTGCGAATAGAAAGTCCCTATTGTCTGATACCAGTGGAATAAGGTACCCTTGACCCCTTTCAGAGAGATCCTTAATATTTTTGAAGGAGCAAAAATATCTCTCCTGCAACAAAAAATGTTCACAAGCCTCTCCTTCTTATCCATCAAAGCTCAATTTAAACTTAACCTCTTCCTTGCCATTTCACTTACTTTTCAAGAAGAGGACACACTGACGAAGCCTTAGTTTCACTGACATCTTCTTTTCCTCACTTTTCTTTGCCAATTTTGTCCAAAGTAGTGGAGGTGGGAAGGTGGGTATGGAAGTGATGTGAGGATAGCTTATAAGTAACACTCAAACATTTAACATATATACTTATTCATGCTCTCAAAAGCTAAAAATATTGCTTATTCACTCAACATATATTTACTGAGCGCCTGTTAGTTGGCACTCGGAAGGACACAAGATGAACGAGACAGATCTAATTCCCAGGGTCAAGTGCATGTCCTGATTACCACAGTAGGAAGGGGAAAGCTAGTTCCGTCAACTGTACAGATTCGATGAGGTAAGATTTGAAAGGATGGACAGACAACTCTCAGCTCAAGAGCTCATGGAAGGCTTTGTGGAGTCTAGAGATGGCATTTTTGTTGGGCCTAAAGAATAGGTAGGATTAAGGCATGAGGGAGTGGGAGACAGCAGGGGCTACTGGCCCATGAGCCTGCATTGAACAGCTTTGGAACAGGGAATTATGGGTTAAGTACTATAAGTAGTAAATCATGTAGATAGGATGGAGTTTAGATGAAGCGTATGATGGGAGTAGTGGAAACTATGTTTGGGAAGAGAGCTGTGTCAGTAACAGACAGTGGCCGCATTTGGTGGATTGCCCGGCCACACAGGGGGAATGTGAGCAGAGTGGGACTTCATCCAAACACACTCACAGCCAGACACATGAAGTGATGGCACTGAGATGGAAAGAATAGTGATAAGGCCATTGCAGTGGCCCAGAAGGAAGATGACAAGGACCTGCACTACAAGAATAGGAGTTGGGACAGAGAGGAGAGTTTGGCTGGGTGATCATTGCAGATATTTGTGGAGTTTATAATTGATCATTTATCAAGCCAAGGGAGAAGGCAAAGTTCAAGTCAACTGGGAGGTTTCTAGGCTGTTAAGTAGAAATTAAGGTGAACTATTAAAAGAGGTGGGGGGAAGAAAAATAGCTGATTTTGTAGGGAAGATCAGAAATTCAGTTTTGGAATTGGGAGCCCTCAGAACAGAGGCTATAGCTGGAGCTTTGAAGCTGCTGGGATGTGGAGAGCAAGTTTGGAAAAAGAAGAGGAGATAACGGAGTAGAGAAAAAGGAAGATCAGTGAGGTCAGATCCTTGGAAAAGCTGTGATTTAAAAGGCGGAAAAAAGAATAAAGGTTAAAAAGAAGAGAAAAAAAGGAGAAGAAGGAAGGAAAGAGGAGGAGAATGAAGAGGAAGAGGAGGACAATGGGGAGGACCACTCAGGAGTAATTTGAGAAGCTGGAGGACAAAACGAACACTATCATCTATTGGAAACTAAATCAGATATGATTGGGTTTTCTGTGCAAAATGGAAACACAAAGTAACAGTGGTTGAAAATTTTATGGATTTGTTTTCCTGTCACATAAGAGACGTCGGAGGTGACAGTCCATGGGCTGGCAAGCCTGCTCTGTGTTGTCGTGAAGGATCTGGGCTCGTTCTGTGCTCTGCTCTGTGACCTTGTGCACCTGGCTTCCTTTCCACAGTTGGCCTCATTGTCCAAGGTGGCTGCTGGGGCCCCAACCATCATGTCCACATTATAATAAATAGAAAAAAGGGGGAAAGAGCAAAAAGTACATGTGTCACGTTTTTGCACTGCATTAAGGGACTCTCTTATAAGTCCTATCAAAGGACTTTAGCAATGAGGCTGGTAAATGTAGTATTTACATTGCTGCTCAGAATAAAATCAGAGTCTGTTAGTAACAAAAAGGGGAAATCGATGTTAGATAGGTAATCAGCAGCAGTCTCTACCAAGAAGTCAAAGGTGAAAAGCGTTTCATATAGGAAAGAAGAGGCAATAGCAGTGCTTTTAAAGTAAGGTCACCAAACCAGCAGCTCCAATGTCACCTGGGAACTCGTCATAAATGCAAGATCTTGGGCCCCAACTTGGGCCTAATGCATGAGGAGCCCTGGGAGTGAGAGCTGGCAGTCGGGGCTCTAACAGGCTCTCCTGGGGACTCTGACACTTGCCAAAATGAGAACCACCAATCAATAGGTTTAAATGCTGCCATCTATCCCAGTTTATTTCAATAATCATTTGCTGAACAATTATTAATATGCTGTGTCAGGCACACTGTTATGAAAGAAGAGTTCCTCTGTCTATGTTATGTCATTTAACAGATGGTTCAGTTAAGGAGCCACAGGAGCAAATAAAAATTCTTAATATTATAATTACATTAAAATGGTTAACAATTTCTTTGATGATTTAGAAAAGGTCTTAATTATTAACAAATGATTTTCTTCTGAATGTTGCTTCTTGTTTTATAGGACTAGGCAAAATCTGGTTATGTGATCATTCTATTTATCTGAATTTTTGGTTGAAGAGATTTTTGACCTAAATGAGTTCCCAACCTATGTGAATATCTGGTCACAGGCAGTGTTCAAATGGAAAACACACAATTGTCTGTTACTGACAGAGGAAGATAGGAGGCAAATTGTAAACCTAAAGCTCCAACAGTCTCCTAACTGTAGGGTGATATACCCGTGGGCACTTCCTCACAACTCTCAGGAAGATCTGTGAACAGAGAGAGTGGACTAAATGTAGTTTTTTGTGGTTCATAATTTCCCCATACAAGGAGACAAATGATGATCCCAAAGACTGTTAGAAAATTGAGGTCTGCAAGAAAATAGCTCCAGACAATCTTCTGACCAGATAATCAGCCAGGGAGTAACTGGTATTTATTCTTATTCTTTCATTCATTCATTCAAGCAGCATGTGTAAAGGACCTATGACATCAGGCATGGCACTAAGCGTGAGGGATAAAGACAGGTGGCACTGGCATCTCCTCCAGAGGAGTGCACACCACTCTAACGAGGGAAGCGGGGAGAAATATGTGCCATCCAGACTGATGGGTGTGGGCCACTGTGGGGCGCAAAGGTCAGTTCTTTCTGGGGGAGATAAGAGCCAGCATTTCACTCTGCTAGGTGGCTGCTGTTCTAGATTTGAAGTTTCTCAAGCATAGGGGCAAATTCTTCTCTGTGTGACAGAAACTCTGCTTCTCCTCTTCTATTGCAAGCAACAGACTCTGCAAACTGTGCATGATGTGCAGCCGATGAGCTCACAGAGAGCACCACCTCGAACATTCAGAACCTCCTGTTGCTGCATAATTACTATGGACTTGTAGACCCACATTGGCGTCTAAGGCTCGACCCCGAACCATAAGCGTTGCTTTGGTTAGCCGAGCAAGTGTGTTTGTGTGTGTGCGCGTGTGTGTCTAACATCTGGAGAACATTAAGAAAATAAAAAAACCCCAACACCATCATGCTGAAACACACCATTGTTATTAAACCTGGATACCCCGTAACAAGTTTCTTTGACTCAGAAAGGAAATATTTGTTCCTACACCTGTTGTTGGCTGTTAACAAATGATTTCCTATGGTTTTTGGTCAGCTGCATTTTTTTCCTTCTTTTGACATTTTCTTCCCTAAGGTCATTTTGAATTCCTCCCTAATATCATCCATCCACAAAACATGGTGAGACGCTTCCATGACTCCAGGGGGCTGGACAGACCATTTCCAGTGGTGGCAATTGCTACTGCTTCCTCTATTCCTATTGTAAAAATGTCTGCTCAGGGAGATGCACTTTAACTCAGCTTACCACTCTATAAGGGGATGAAAATGGAAGACCTACAGGATGACAACAGTGTGTTACAAATGAGATGGTAAAGGATGGCCTACCTGGAATATGTTGCTCATGTTGGTTGGGTAAGGCAAAAATAGTTGAAGTACCACACTAGCTTGGACACATCTTGTCCTGTCTCCAGACCTCAGCTTCTCCTTCTGTAAAAGAGATGAGATTGAGCTAGGCATCTGCTGACGGGGCATTGGAAGGAGGCACATTGGGCAGCTCAGCAGCATGCTGGGAGGGGTTTTAGGAAAGATTAATCTGGACTGTAGAATGGATGGCAGTGAGGATGCAGTCAACCCAGAAATTTACCTAAGCAGTTATTTCAATAGGTTGAGTTCCTTTCTGCTTGGTGGCTGGGCCCCTGACCCCTGGACCTGAGCAAGAGACATTGTCCTTCTGTCCCCATCACTCTTGTCCCCTCTCCACTGCTTGGTCAATGGTAAGGCTGACTAACTGGTGTAGCCTTCCCTTGATTCCTCTAGGAGTTCGGCATTGCTTCTCCTTCCAGAATGCTGCAGGATGAGTTCTCAGAGGATGTGGGTTCAGCTGTCTCCCCACTGGCTCTCAGACAGCCAGGCAGACACGTTCTGCAGGAGCAGCTGCCAACGCCAGCGCGGAGGACAGCCTGTCACCGTGCTCAGATTCTCCACTGCATCTGCAGCTCTGCGGGACAAGGCGGGTGTGGGAAGGCTGGTCTACACATGCTGTGTCCTTCCCAGTGCTTTGAGTCTCTCTTGGCCCCTCTGCAGCACAAGGGCTGGCACTCTCCCCTGCCTTTGCCTCCTGCATTTGTTGAACTTCTTTACAGTAATGTATTTGTGCAGAATTTATACTGTCTAAACTGAGCCTCACAACAGCCCTGCAAATAGGGGGGCCAGAGGTTGTCATAGACATTTTCTAGATGAGGAACTTGAGACTTAGAGTTGGAGCCGCCTATCTAGTTCACAGAGTCACTAGGTGTCATAGCTGGAACTGCACCTCCAAATCCGTGGGTCGATTCTGGTGGATGGTGCTACCGGAGCCCAGCGAGACCACCTAACCCTGCAGAGACTGGCTGGTGGGTAAGGAATCCTCCGAGCTCTCTCCTCTAAGGCCTCCATTGCCCAAGCTCGATAGGAAGCTGGTGGCAAGAGAGTCAGGGAGTTGCAGGGAAGAGAGGGGCAGACAGCGGGTATGGGGGGGCAAACAGAGGCTGGCCAGTGTGCCTGGCAGCATTGTTTATCCTTGTGGTCGCTCTTGGAGGAGTTTCCACTAAAAATGGCACCTTAAAAGCTGTTGATATTAGTACTCACTGCTCCAGGGTAGAAGTTTATAACCTTTTCTGACATAATTTGGGGGATCAGTGAGCTTGGGTTAGTAAAAACAACATCTTTGTTTTCACTAAACTCTAATTGAAATTTAGCATTTCCTTCAAGTATGAAATAGGCAAAAAGCCAAGGTAGAATTAGCAGTTAACTGACGTTTTAATCAATAAGATACTTTTATATATATTACAGATTTTGCTGGTGTCTGGAAATATACTTTACATTCTTCCCTACTTCAAAATTGCAGTAATTATTAGACCTGCCTGTAGAGCATGTTATTTAATGTGTTATAAAAAAACACAATTATTATTGTATCACAAATTGATTTTTTATTATTTTGACAACTGCATCTAAATAAAACTGCTATCCTTTTTAATCTCATTTGTTTTATTTTATGCACTTAAAAAAAGACTTTTCTGAGTTCATAGACTTCACCAGACTGCTATCAGGGTTCATGGCACAAATAAATTTTAAGAATTTTTACTCTCGGCCATAGCAAGATTCCTGCAGCAGAGGTCTGGGGAAGGCCTAGGCAGACTGTGATGCTATTGAGAACAACTCTTTAACCCGAATTTTACCACACTTACAAAGAAGAACTAGTACCTATCTTGCAGAAACTATTCCACAACATCGAGAAGAACGGAAACCTCCCCGACACCTTTTATGAAGTGTATATTACTCTGATACTAAAACCAGGAAAGGATGCAACAAAAAAAGAAAACTACAGACCAATATCCCTAGTGAATATAGATGCAAAAATTTTCAACAAAATCTTAGCTAACCGAATCCAGACGCTTATCAAAAAAATAATCCATCACAACCAAGTGGGCTTCATCCCAGGGATGCAGGGATGGTTCAACATATGTAAATCTATAAATGCAATTCACCACATAAACAGAAGCAAAAACAAAGACCACATGATTCTTTCAATAGATGCAGAAAAAGCTTTTGACAAAATTCAACACCCTTTAATGATACGAACACTTAATAAAATAGGCATAGAAGGGACATACCTAAAAATGATACAAGCCATATATGACAGACCCATAGCCAACATTATACTGAATGGGGAAAAACTGAAAGCATTCCCACTTAGAACTGGAACCAGACAAGGCTGCCCACTATCTCCACTTCTATTCAACATAGTGCTGGAAGTACTGGCTACAGCAATCAGACAGGAAAGTGGAATTAAAAGTATCCAAATAGGGGCAGAAGAGATCAAACTTTCACTGTTTGCTG